>RCNN01000048.1:0-115096 GCA_003667245.1 Heterostelium multicystogenum | reverse complement strand
AAAGAAATGTAATCGGAATTATACCAAAACTTTTTTTGTAAAACACAATAAACTCGTATAGAACATTCTATTGGAGGGTCAAAACCCCCATTCTATTAAATTTTATTCGTGTTTTATGTAAATAAAAATATCTTTTAAAACAATTTTGATTAAAACCACAACTCCAACTTTTTTAACAATTGTAGAACTTAATAGTGCAAGGGGTTAGAGGTACTATGGTTTTGGATGGCTTTTGCAGGTCTTGTTTGAATAAAAAAACAAAACAAAACCCTGATAGTTTTTTTTTTTTGACATTGCAAAATAACAAACAAAAAAAAAAAAAAAAAAACAAAAAATTGTTCTGATTTAAACTTTGGAAAAAGCCCCACAAATGGGGAAAAGTGCCATTGATATTTTAAATTTAAATTTCAATCAAACACAGTTAGTGTAGTCAAATAAGATCTTTAATATTTTTTTATTTTTCAAAAATAAATAGATTTTTTTTATCTAAAAGTAAAGTTTATAAGTCCGGCATCATAGCTTGAACCAAACAACATTTATTTGTACAATTCAATCAGACATTGTTCACCAAATTTCTAATATACTCCTAGTTCCTATTCTTTGATATTGAACTTTTTGTGTTTATAGATTACCTAGTTTCAGCCCCCACTTGCCACAGTATCAAAACAACAAAGAGAACAGCTGTTCCAAGTATCTCCTCCAGTTCCTAACATCGCGTTAATAAATTTGTTTAATTGTAAAACTGTGCACCAATCTCCAAGCAGGTCCGAAACCTAATCTATTAAACAAATCAAAACATAAAAATCCAAACTATTTTTATTCTCAATTCATCAAAAATCTAACAACTTTGCAACTAACAAACTTTCATTGTTTGCAAACATAATCACTTACAACCAAAAACAATCAATCTATAACAACAAATAATAATAATAATAGTAAATAATAATATAATTTGTATCTATACCAGAAATAATAATAATTTCCATCCGGGTCCAACAACATCCGATTTACCCCTAAAAACTAATCAACATATCAAATCAAAGATTTATAAAATCCAAGTTTGTAAAAGACACAAATTTAAATAGATGAGAGTAAACAACTTAAGGAGGAATGGCCTCTCTATCATACTGTTGATGATTGCCATGGTAACAGTATCAAGTGCCAGATTAGATAGTAAGTGGTATGTATATCTTCATTCTAAAGCTAAATCTATTGTCCTTTCTTCTCTAAAACTTCTTTACTGCTTTTTTACTGTATTCTCATGATTTTAAATAAGGCCAAACTAACAAAGCCCGTCTCTCTTCTAAAGTTGTTACAATTCTTAATGGCCTAGCCTCAGATCTTGGATTCAAATGGGGCTCAGGTAATGCTGATTGTTTCGTTCGTGGATATAGAAGTGGTGTTGTTCTTTCAGCTGTCATCAACTGTGACAACAGAAAAGAAAATGTTTCTAGGACTGTAAGTAATAAATAATGTTCCAAACTATAGAAGCCAGAATTATTTAAATAATTTCTTTTCATTTCCAGAGTATTGGAAGGTTCATTATCATCCAATGGTTGTACTTCATTATTAAATGGAGGAAATACTATTCTTAGCAACACTGCTTGGAGTAGCCTGGACAGTTTGACAAACTTGTAAGCTAATCAAAAATATTTCAATAATATTTGTTTTGGTTGTTGCTAATATCATTTGATATACAGGACCTTTATCAATGTAGATTTCTCAAACAAAATACCATCAAAAATCTATACCAACGATAACTTAAGAGGATTGTAAGATCTGACATATTTTATTTTAACACCATCATATTTTTAACCTTAATTATGACCAACTACAGAACTTTTACAAGTCAAAGATGCAGATCCAACTTCAACCAAGGTGGAAGTTTCCCACAATTGACAAACCTTTACATTGACAATGCTGTCGGAACTTTGCCAACTCTTCCCAATTCTTTAGTTAGCTTGTAAATATTGATTTAGTTTTTTTCTTTCTGTTAGAGTATTAACTCATATTTTTAACTAAATACAGATACCTTTCACAAGCTCAAGGATCTACTTCCTTCTCAGTGAGCAACTTTTTAAGTGTTTTCAGCAACAATTTAGTATCATGGTAAGTTCATGTTAACTATTTTCATCTTTCACATACTTATTCTTCATTTTAAATATCTCAGTGAGATTTATGTAACTTCACCACTCACATCTGGATCCACTTTTACTTATTCCAACTCTCTTGGAAAAGAGTCCATATTTGAAGAGATTGTAAGTTTACTTATGTTAACAATAGATTTCCCACTGATTTCTGACATTAAAACTTTTGAAAACAGAGGACTTTCAAGCACCAGGTTATCCAGCTACTCTTTCGACTTTTGCAACAAATCTCCCAAGCAGTCTTACATATTTCCATTTGAAATCATTGCAATTGACTGATGCAACTTTCCCAGCATATTCCTCGGATATTGCCTCTGGTTGGAAAAATTTGGTCACTCTTCGTCTTGAAAACTTGACACTCACTGGTACTTTTGACCCACAATTCTTCACCCTCCAGTCACTTAGAATATTACATTTAACAGACAACCCATCACTCTCAATTACCATTCCACCTTCATTCGATTCCACCAACATCAACGAGCTATACATCTCCAATACCGGAGTCACTGGAACTCTTCCAGAAACCATCATTAGCCCAGATCTTGTCCTTCAAATCTTGTATGTCACCAAAGTACCAGGACTTGTTGGAACCAAGTTGCCCTCAGTATTCCTTTGTCTCCCACCCTCTTACCTCACTGGTCGAACAATCCCAGCTTACGTCTTTGATAACGTCACTTTCACAAATTATCAAGGTCCAGACACCATTAGAAACTGCAATGCCTCGATCACCTCCATTTCAAAACCAATTCTTTCCAACTCAACTTTCTTCACAATTGTTGGAAAGAATTTTGGTGATCGTCCAAATATTTATATGTCTAGCACAGCCGGTGAGGTATATACCATCAACAGTAACTACATCAATGCAAACACCATGTTGTGTAATACTCCAGTTTTTCCTCCAAGGTCAAGGTACATTGACATTGACAGCCACCCTTGGTATAGCCCAATCCCAGGCTACCATTGATTATACCTTCAATCCACCATCAATCATCTCCATTTCATCTCCACCAACCCTTGGAGGTTGGGTTACTTTGACTGGATACGACCTGTTACCATTCAGCAATGGTCTTATCGAGAGGGACACAAGTGTATTGATTGGCCCATCTCTTTGCAGAAACCTTACATCTCTCCAAATTTTCACTCAAATGGCCTGCTGGATGCCACCCAACATCATTTCCAATCTTGATGTTGTTGTCACTGTAAAGGGATTGAGCAACGATCCTGAGAACACACCAAAATTCTTCTACCGTTCACCAACCGTCCAAACTTCAATTGCCGTTGTACCAAATGTTGCTACCAACCTAACCATTACTGGAGCTGATTTCTGGAACGACATTAATGTTATCACCGTAAACATTCCATTGCCAGAAAACAATGTAACATGCAATGTCACATATGTTAACCACTCCATCCTGGTTTGCTCATTCCCAGCTACTGACTTTGCCGCTGGAACTTTTGACCTCCAAGTCAATGTCGCTGGTTTGACTTCTGCTCGTAACAACTTGTTCGCTTTTATTGACACCCAAATCTGTCCAAACTCCTGTGGTGGACCTGGAAGCGGTTTCTGCAATGTTGGTCTTGGTCTCTGTAATTGTGTCAACAAGATTGCCGGTCCATCATGTGCCGAAGGAGCCTCACCTGTGGTATTCAGACCACCAACCAACCTTAAACCATTCCAAGACTTACAATTAGCTCTCCAAACAATGACACAACTCTTAGTGTCTACCTCTACTCAATCTTTGAGAACTTCGCCGAAACTATCATTCCATCCTGGGACCTAACCTATGACAGCTATAACAACGCCTACCGTTATGTATGGCAATCCGGTGGACGTACTCTCACAGTTGTCATCCGTCCAAACAATGCAACTACCCCACCAGATGTAGTGGGTCCAGGTTCAACTCTCAATGTTTTTCGACAACACTTTCACCTACCAAGTCCACTATGAAACTCAGAGCACATATAGTGACATCCAATTCAAGCTCCAAATGGATGTTTATCCAGAGGAGTGCTCTGCACCAGAGATCAACTATGTCTATCCAACACGTTCCAAACAACGTATCGGTCCACTGGTTGACCTTCACTAAATACCAGACCAAATGGTATGCTCGTTTCCCAATGGTCGCCACAATCAACGGTGGAGGTGGAGCCATCGACACTGCCAAGGGAGTATCTGACGGATTATCCAACCGTCTGATTGTCAATGTCCTCAATACACAACCAATTAGCAAAGTCGGTTTTGAATTTGATTTCGCCGCATTGACCAACACTGAAAATCGTATTCCAGTTACTGAGAATTGCACCAATATTAACAATCCCAACGATCCCAATGAAAAGGGAGGTAGCAACTCCGATGGAAAATGGAAGGTTGTCGTTGGTGTTGTCGTTGGTGTAGTTGGTGCAGCCATCCTTCTTGCAGGTGGTATTTACATCTACAAGCAACAAGTCAAACTCAACGAAACCAAGAGCTTATTGGATAAGAAATTAAGATCACTTAACAATGAACTGTAAAACTAAACCCCAAATCTAAATCAAAATCAATATCAAAATTAAAATATCCATCCCGACTTTGTAACCGAACCAAACCAAGAAAAATCAAAAGCAACCTACCCTATGAAAATGCACCCGATCAATCTATGAGAACAAACTTTTTGGCATCTTAATCAATCATAATTGTTACCATATTTGTAATATTAATATTTCAATTTAATTAAATCATAATCATAATAATAATAATAAAAATAATTATATTAAATAAATATGATTATTTCTTATGTTTAAGCATGTGTTGTCTGAAGTTTTATGTTTTATTGAATGATTGAAACTTTATTAGCCAATGATAATAATTAAAAAACCAAAGATAATTCTAATCAATCAATAATAAAGTAATAAAAATAATAATATGGTTTGTATTTTAATATAGTATTATGTTTAAATATTGGAGTGGACTCTTTTTAAGATCATTCACAAAGCACTCATCATATGCTTTTTAGAATTTGGTGATTCAACCACACATCATGATTCGTTGCGAACTGACTCTGCAAAATCAACTTCTTTCAATTGGGTGTCATTCGAACCATGTTGAAAATTTTTTGAAAATTTGTAAACAAACCCAGATGAATAATGACTAATGTATCATATTTTGTTTGATCGAATTTATCATTTTATTCATTCCTTTTTAAATATATCTAGAGATATTAATTGTAAATACTAATAATAATAATAATTAAATACTAAAGTAATATATATCATATACATATATACCACTGAATAATAAATAATATTACATATAGATTGATTCTAAAGTAAAGATAGATAAATAGGTAGAACAAAAGATGTCTGTAACAACAACAACAACTTCACAGTTAAGAATGTTGATTAATAGACAACATCAACTTGGCTACACTAGTAGAACTTATAGTTCCTTTAATATATTGAATAGAAATAATAATAAATTGAGCTCAACTTATTTATCGAATAGTAATAATAGTAATAAAACATTGTATAACTTTTATAGTCAATCTTCAAAAGAAAAGACAACAACAACCATCAAAATAGCGAAGCAACAACAACCTCTACAATACTACAGAGTTTCATTTCACAGTTCAAAGAGCAACAGCAACGTAATATACAATATATAAATGAATCGATTATCGACAAGGTTAAGGGTTGGGGCAACTTTGAGAAGCCACAGAAAGACAAAAAAACCAGTGAGAACCAAAAGGACAGCAAGAAAGAAAGAGAACAAATCATCAGAAAGCAGCAGTAAGAAAGAGAGTGGCAGTGACAAGAAGAGTAATCAATTCAATCAGAGCAACAAGAAACCACCAGCAGAAGAAGAACCAAAATGGAACTATTTTTTCACTCACCGTATTGGGTGTAGGTGCACTCTTCTATTTGTTGTCTCCCAACACTCCTGAAAGACGAGCACCCCCAGATCACATTCAGCGACTTTCATCACAAAGAATCTACCAGATAAAATCAGTAAGTAATTAAGTTTTTGACTTGCGTTAAATTTAAACACATATATATTTAAGACTCTAACAGTTGTTAATTCCATATGATAGACAACTAAAATCCAAGTTTATGATAATGTAGCTGTTGTAAATCGGTCAAAATAATGAAAGTTATCGGATCATTCAGCATTGGTGACAAGAAGGTGTTCGAAGAGCAATTAGAAGCTGCCCAAACTGCATTGGGAATCACTAAAATAACTATTATTCAGTGTCATATATTGAAAACGTTGACTATAGGTTTGTATATAGTTTACCGCTTCAGCGGGATGTCATTGCAAATACTTGTGTCAACTAAACTTATGATGATGTTGTTCAAACAGAATAATATTGATTCAAATGATACCATATGCTATTTTGGCTTGGTTTGCATATAGAACTTACAAGACTCTCACTTCAAAGTCCAACAAGTTATTCACACAAGGAAAGATGAATGCCAGCCAATTCAAGAAGGATCTAGCAAGGTTTTGTTTAAAGATGTTGCTGGTCTTGGTGAGGCCAAGGTCGAAATCGAGGAGTTTGTCAACTTCCTTAAGGATCCAAAGAAATATCACGACATTGGTGCCAAGATTCCACGTGGTGCAATCTTGATTGGTCCACCAGGAACAGGTAAAACCTTGATGGCAAAGGCCACCGCTGGAGAAGCCAATGTTCCATTCTTTTTCCACATCTGGTTCAGACTTTGTTGAGATGTTTGTTGGTGTTGGACCCGCAAGAGTACGTGATCTCTTTGAGGCAAGCACGTAAGAATGCTCCATGCATTGTTTTTATCGACGAAATCGATGCCATTGGACGTGCTAGAGGAAAGGGAGGATTTTCTGGATCCAATGACGAACGTGAAAATACATTGAATCAATTGTTGGTTGAGATGGACGGTTTCACTCCATTGAAGAATGTAGTTGTTTTGGCTGCTACCAACAGACCCGATATTTTAGATCAAGCTTTGTTACGTCCAGGTCGTTTCGATCGTCAAATCACCATCGACAATCCAGACTTGAAGTCTCGTGAAGAGATCTTCTGTGTCCATTTGAAGCCACTAACACTCGACAACACTGTTGAGCACTACGCACCAAAGTTGGCAAAATTGACACCTGGTTTCAGTGGAGCTGATATCTCTAATGTCTGTAATGAGGCCGCCCTCATCGCAGCCCGTAAAATGGCAGATGTTATCACTTTGAAGCATTTCGATGCTGCAATTGATCGTGTCATTGGTGGATTGGAAAAGAAGAACAAAGTCTTATCACCACAGGAGAAAAAGACTGTTGCTTACCACGAAGCAGGTCATGCTGTTGTATCATGGTTCCTTGAGCACTGCAAACCCATTGTTGAAGGTATCTATTGTGCCCCGTGGAGTTGCAGCACTTGGATATGCCCAATATCTTCCAAAAGAAGAGTTCCTCAACACCAAAGAACAGATATTCGATAAAATGTGCATGGCACTCGGTGGAAGAGTTGCTGAGCAACTTACTTTTGGAACAATTACTACAGGTGCCCAAGATGACTTGGAAAAGATCACCAAGATGGCATACTCACAGATTGGACTCTACGGTATGAACGAAAAAGGTTGGACCACTCTCCTATCCACGTAAAGATTCATCCGATTTGACTAAACCATACAGTGACGAGACTGCTGAGATCATAGATCAAGAGGTCAGATTGCTCTTACAAAGCGCCTACAACAAGACAACCGAAGTATTGCAGGCACACAGAGAAGGATTGGAAAAGGTCGCAATGCTACTTCTTGAGAAAGAAGTTATTCATGCTGAGGATATCGAAAATATTCTTGGACCAAGACCATTTGGAGACGCTCCAAAAGTAGTGATCCCAGGTACAGAAGCACAAGCCTCATCGTAAAAATAAATAAATTACTTTAAATATAACATAAAATTCTTTACAATTAGCTTTATCTTCTATTTAGGTGAGTTGATGGAGGTCTAAAAGCAACTCTTGGTTCAATAAAAATATTATTATTAATCCTGAGAATCATTTGGGCCGTTCTAGTAGCAAGCTTAAGGATGTTCTTCAGAAGAAAAAGAAGGTTCTTGTACTTTGATATCGTTGAGCATATCCACTATTTCTCCGGTTTTCTAAATTGACACCTGACCATCTGTTGGCTTGCTCCCTATCCTCAGAGGAATTTTGATGAATCAATTTAAGTTTGGAAAGTAAATCAATTCCATCAAAACCAGCTAGGTTAAAGTAAGATATAGTTAATAATAATAATCTATCTGCTTGTTGATGTGATTTATAAATACCATTTTGGATTAATATTAAGGGTATTGATTCTAAAGAGTCGGCATAAGAATCGAGTGCTAACTTTAATTTAATATTATTGGTAGTTCTTGATTTCAGTCTTAGTCGATTGGCTATATACATGTATACACATCCGCCACCACCAATATAAAATGGATTCTGTACGAAGCTTGAAAGAACGTTCAGCATATCTTTGAATGATCGAATACATTCCTCCGACATTGTGTCTGTTGGAGATCTCAATACCACTGTTGCTGCATCGCTAATTCTTTATGCCTGAGATCTGGTACAAACAAAGTAAGCGAAAATAATCTAGGAAACTAGGTAATTGAAAACTTACTCTTAAGAATGTAGAGTCGCCAATGGTCACTCTCTCTAGACTGGTTGCTTTCGAGATTGAGTCTTCTCCTAAAGTTGTGTTGGAATTGATATCATTGACAAACTTTGTTCCCAGAACAAACGAAATCCTTTCTAACTCTCTCGAATCATCAATACAAAAGTATTCAATTTGATTCTCAATAAACAAACTACAAGTCGGTAATTGAAGTTTAGTAATATGATATCGGTAGACATCGATTGTAGAGTTAACTAATAGTTACTTTTCAAGATACTGAGGAATCTCGGTATCACTGATGACAACATTAACTTTAAGGCTGAGGAGGGAATCAATCTTCTTTCTGTAGAGTATTTGATCCTGTTCATGGCAGTTTCTCGGATTGAGAGAGAGTTGTGTTGATATTGCTATCTTGACTTGGGTTAGCCTTCAACTTTACAAAGTGTAAATCTGGACTGTAGATTTTGCAGTTGTAGTTTGCCAACTATAATATTATAAGTTCCATCTTCATTACTTGGTTTTGTAACTGGATGACTTCTCTTTTTGTTTCCGTATGCCAAACATGGCACCATCTATCAAATGGGAAATCTAACATCGATCCTCCAGCAATATTGACAATCTTAATTCGTTCTTGGTTCCTATTTCCTCCGAGTTTCAGTATTGCGTCTACTCCCAGTTGAGCAAAATGCTCTTTATGTCTCGCCAGTATCTTGGATGAAATGGATGTTGATGCCACATAGTTGAGTATAAGCGCGTCGCGCCGGTTCGTTGTCTTCACCCAAGTTTATTGCAATCTCAATTTCGTCAATCACCGACAAGGCCAGTTCCAAACCAATATTATATCCCTAAGTGAGGAGTCGCATTACGCATACGAGAATTTGAATCAGTTAGTTTTGGTGTTTAGTTTAAATTAGGTGTGTCGAATCACTTTTGACTTATTGTTTGTTGATCGGAATCTACACAACATTCAACACAATCAATCAATCAAATCATCATAAAGCAGCAGAGATGAGGAGAGAGAGAGAGAGAGGGACCTGATCTATATACAATTTGAATGGATTGTGGATGAATCGACTGCTTCAAAATAGGACAACGCAATTCCTCAGCAGCAGACAAGTGAGTAGTACGACACTGGTGGTTCCATCACCAACGGTGTCGTCCTGTGACTTGGCACATGATATCAAAAGTCGTGCAGCAGGGTGGTCTATCTCGAGATACCGCAGTATGGTAGCACCGTCATTAGACGTCAAGTAGTGCCCACTGTCGTCTACAATCATTTTATCACTTCCGAAAGGTCCCAAAGTTGATTTCAGACACTGAAACAACACCATACACCCATTTATATTGGATTCAAGTATTTTTAAATCCACTTGCATTGTTGTATTGAAGTGTCGTTTACCAATTTAATGATCGATTAATTGATTAATTGATTAATTGATACATAAATATGTATAATATATTAATATTAATGTATTTCTTTTACTCCGCAAGTTGTTGCTGAGAAAAATTAAAATTTTATTAAATAATTAAATTCATATTGTTATTATTCTGCTAACAGCACTAACATTCACCACCATTTACACACTACACATTCACACACACCAGCCAAACAAATGAATACAACTAACTAACTAGTTTTTTGGATTTATAATTAATCTAACACAGTGTTCCAAATTGGTAACAATATTGATTTTTCCCACATAATACATTTAGTTTTAATTAATTTTGTTTTTTCAACAAAAGTTAATTTAAATGATTTATTATTATTTAAAGATTGAAATTGTTTTTATTAATATTATTAGTATTTTATAAATTACATTATTGTTGTTTTATATTTATCTATCTATACATATATATATATGTTTAATATTATTTATATAAGTTTTCAACTATATTTATTTTAATATTATTTAGTAAATATAAACAGTTATATTTATTTGCATTTTATGTAAATAATAAATAATAATAATATAATCATTATTTGTAATATTTTGATCAATATTTTTAAAGTTCTTTGACTTACTACTACTTTGGTTCTTTTGAAAGAAAAGATTTTATTGTTGTGAAGTAAAAAATTACAACTTCATCAAAATTTAATAAAAACCAAAAACCAACAGAAAATCAAACAACTACAATATTAATAATATTAATTGCTTCTTGCTCATTATATTCTAATATTGTGAATAGTTAGATTTCAGCATGTCAAAGATTTATGTTGGTCAACTTGCATTTGATGCCAGAGAAAGAGAAATTGAAGAGCACTTTGGTAGATATGGAAGAATCTCACAGATCCAATTGAAGAAAGGATTCTGCTTTATTGTATGAAACTACTACTCTACAAACAATTAAAAACAACTTACTACTCCTACCTTACTTTTCTGCACTCTACTGCTTGCTTCTACCTCCTCTTATAAATTTCCTTCATCTATCATCCGACTGTACAGAAAGATTGAATGATTACAACTTTGGGATGCATGGAGCTAATAGGAGTATGACGACTATCTCGATAACAGCGACTACGATGATATAGAAAGACTCGGACTCTTAAAAGAATACTTTGGCTATTCTGTTGACTTTGGTGCTGAACTGGCTTTTCAAATCCTTTCTTTTTCTTAAACTTTCTCTTCATCCTTTCAATTCATTATTCACTCATACTCGGTTAAGATGAAGAATGATAGATTGATCTATCCCAATCACATAATTATTTTTAAAAACTAAGCAGTTTTAGAAGTATTCTAGTTGTTGAAGACAAAGTATTATCAGGATTAGCTTGACTGACACGAGGCTGACTTGGCGTCTAACTTGTTAAAGACTATCTGAAAACTGAATATTTAACTTAGTTACTAAATACTGACTTGCTCGGAATAACTAAATTAAATTTAGTTGTGTGATTTACACCTGTTTTGAAACTTTGACCAACAAAACACATTGATCCATCTGGCGGATGTAGTTATGTGAGGTGTACCCTCTAATCTTATTATATTTCCTCTACTCTAAATGCCATTAACTATTATTATGATAATGCCGCTCCATAATTACTTATAATAATTAGTTGTCTAAACAACCTCTGTCTGTCTCTTGTCACATTGATACATCGTGCTCGTGACGTTGATAACCAGAGATCTCTCCTACCTCATTGAGACTGACTACTTCATACACCGCCTCATTACCTTTATCCATCACATTTAATCTACTACCTTTTTGTTTAATTCTGTCGATTTACTCATTCTCTACATGTAGGAATACAACAACCAGAGATGCTGCCGATGAAAGCAATCAGCTCATCTCATCGTACAAATTTTCTTGGACGTTCCATTGTCGTAGAAAAAAGTCACAGCAACAGTGCCAAGAGACCAGTACCAGGAGAAGGAAGATGTTTTCACTGTCACCAAGAGGGACATTGGGCTAAGGAATGCCCTGACAACAAGTAAATGGCAATTCCAACCGTCAATTGCATTTTAATCTAATATTAGAATAGGGACAGAAATGGCAACGGTAGAGGTAGACAACCATACAGTAGAGGCGAAAAGAGATCGAGATTATAGAAGGTATGATTGAATTTATCACTGTTGCAGTATTAATTTAATATTAATTGAGGATTTTAAAGTCGAGATAGATCAAGATCGAGATCAAGAGACAGAAGTGATAGAGATAGACATGAGAGAGACAGAAGAATGAGTGATAGACACAGAAGATCAGATAGAGATAGATCAAAAGACAGATCTAGAGAGAGAGAAAGATCAAGAGGAAAGAGACAGATCCAGAGATAGATCCAGAGATAGATCCAGAGACAGATCTAGAGATGACAAGGACAGATCCAGAGAACGAGAAAAAACACAGAGAGAGATCTAATGAAAGAGCAAGCCCAGAGAAAACTTCAACTCCAACTCTAGAGAGAGAAACGGTAACCATGCAGACAAAAGAGGACGGTGTGTTAGGTGGATCACCCAACGAAAAACAAAGAGAAAGAGATAGATCTCCAGATAAAAACTTTCGATTAATTCAGCAATCAACTACCACTTCACAACAATCAAATAAGAAATCAATTACAACTTGCATCTACACCTCGCTTCAATCATTGCACTTGATTGTCTATTATATTACATTAACCAAAATATATTAAACACTATTACTATCTATCCATTATACATAGTTTAGTTTTTAAAGAATTAATGTTGTTCAAATCTAAATCCACAATCAACCAATCACATCCCCCTACAGCTAATCTCAATTATAAAAATCAATCTATATTATGTTACTTTCATCTGTTTTGATATTATTTCATGATACTACTTCTTAAACTGCTTCTAAAAAGTAAGCACAAGTCGAGTAAAGTAAAGTAAAAGCAAATTACTTTAATAAATATTATGTATTTCAACTTCTAAATGTTTTAGTTAATGCTAAATAATTTCAGTTGATTAGTTTATTTCTTTTTCTTTATACTGGAGTTAAGAATACTATTTAAAGTTAAATGTGGAATTTTTGTAATGGAGAAAAGATCTTGTTGAGTATTTTTGTCTAAGTATAATTTCACTTGGACTGTCATCAAGGAATCTACTCCATAGTTCTTTAGTTGAGTTTCATAGTTTAGTTTGTCTTTGGAGATTTGTAGGAGTGAAGCCAGACCTTCCACTAGATTTACCTCCGATGTTTCTTTTTGATCCTCATCATTTGTAAGACTTAAATCAGTTTGACCCAAAATTACTGTGTGTTGACTAGAATGGCGTACATGAGGATGAGACTTATAGAATCTTGGATTTCCAATGTTTACAAACATGGGATTATAATAGAGTTCTTGGGAAAGAATGGCTTCTAGACCTCCAAAGAATTTTGGAATTGATTTAGGTGTCATTCCTCTCTTGTGGTAAAACTCTATTAATGATGGGGAGTCAGAAACCATACCTTCTCCAAGCATTGGACCAACTCTGACAGATTTTGATCTTAGACCAAGTACATTGGTTCTATATTTACATAATCCTTCAACAAACAAACATGCTGCATTATATGAAAGCAATGAAGTTTCTCCACCATAACCAGAGATTGAGGAAAAAAATAATGAATTGTTTCAAAGGTAGTTTGAAATCCAACGATAACACATGAAGATAATATGCTCCAATTGCTTTTGGTTCTTGAGAGAATTTGATTGTTTCATATGTGGAATCAACTATAGAAATATTGTCTTTAGCAGTTGCAAGATGGAAAATACTTTCTATAGGTGGTAGACTTTGAGAAACTAGCTCTATTCTTGACTTTAGCTGATCAAAATTGGATATATCTGTTTGGTAGAAATGAACCTTTGCAGATTGAGTCTTTTTCATGATTAATTTCATTCTGCTATTTAGTTGAGATTTGGATAAAACAACAATATCCGAAATGTTGGAATGATTTGCTAGCCAGGGGATTAGTTCAAGGACCATTCCATTTTGTCCTGTAACTATTGCTGTATTTGAAATAGCAACCGAATAATCTTTTTTGGGGAGAGGTTTTCTGTTCTCAGCTTTTGGTAAAAGCACAGATTCTCGAATATTGGAGCAATCTATGACAATTTTTCCAATAGCATTTCTTTCTTTCAGGTATTGGAAAGCCTCTTTTGTATTTTTAACTGCAAAGACCTTAGATGGAGTTGGTGGTAATTCTTGATTGGCTAAATAAGCAACTATTTCCATTTGTTTTTGGGCAAAAGATTTTGATGAATTCAAAACATTTTTAATATCAATGGGAATGTATTGAATATCTCTCTTAAATACACCATAATCTAAATTCTGGTTGTTATTTATATCAGGTGTCACTAGATCAGCTATTTTACCAAGTGGAGCCATAGATCTAAAGTTTTCTTTCATGAACTGGTGAGAAAGAGTATTGACGAGAATATTAACTCCTTCACATTGATCTTTGATCTTTTCTGAGTATCCAATGCTGGTAGAATATAAAGTATCAATTAAAATATCTAAATAATTGGATTTAAGATATTCTAATTTTTCTTGAGAAGTTGCTGTTGCATATACTTTTTTACACTTTAACCATCTTAGCAAATTTAAACATGCCAATCCAAAATCATCCGTTGCATTGTGAATTAAAACAACGTCATTGGGTGTTACATGACAGGCTTCAACCAATGCATAGTAAGCTGCTATATAGGAAGTATTAATAGATGGACAATCAATGAATGGAAGATTCTTTTGGTTTAAGAATTAAAGAAGATTTATCCATAATTGCATGTGATCCTAATCCATGAACTGTTTCAAATCCAATTACTTCATCGCCAATTTTGAAATTGGTTACATCACTTCCCATCCTTTTAATGGTACCTGAAATTTCATTTCCAATTGGTGGATGGTACATATCTCCAGCTCTCATCATAGTTTGTGGAAGCAATTGCTGTTGGAATAACTCGTCTTTTGGACTAATTGCAACAGCTTGAACCTCGATTTCAATTTCATTTGGAGCAAGAGGTCTTCTAGTATGGAGCTTCAAATCATAATTAATATTGGCAATTACTTTCATTTTATCAATATCGTTTTCATAGGCTCTTGAATATTGGAGTAAGTCCTGGCCTATTCTAGTGTCTCTAGAAACTAATATTTGATTATTGGCAATTGTATACACTCTTTCACCAAGGTTTTTTACATTCTGTGAGATTTGAATTATTTTGATGTAAATTCTTCTTATCCAGATTGGTATCAATGTTAAAATGTACAATGTCAAGCTCTTTGTGATCAACAAGTGCTGTATTCAAAGCACCAACAATTGTGTTCGAGTAAAAGTTATCTTTTTCTCCATCTCTGGAAAACTGTTGTAATTTTGGGTTGATCCTCTTGGTCTATAAATAGTTGCATAATTTGGGTGATTGAAAGCAATTCTGTCATATATGAATTTATGGTTAACATTTCAATGGTTGGAAGGAAAAATAATATGATCAGATTGTCTTAGTAACTTGGAATTAGCTTGAATTTCATTGGAGTTGATTATAGAGATATTAGTAGAGTATTCTTTGAAATCATCAATTGATATTTCTTGATTAGGTCTAATAACAATTGATAGGCTTTCAATTCTTTTAACTGGGAGAGAATTGATTAATGGCTTTTGGGACTGAACAATGAATAGATCTCCATAATCTGGTGGAAGTAAATTTCCTTGTGAATCTATTGGACCAAAGAACTTAATGTTTTCAAATTGATAATTTTTGCTAAGTATTTCTCTCCATTTATCAATAGGTAGTGAAAAATGATCAGAACGAATACGATCATTAAATCTCCATAGTTGTCTGAATCCACCAAATGATAAATCAATGAATATACTCTTGTATGAGGTTTCAATGAAAATGAATTGTCCACCGGGAGATAAGACATTTTGGCAGTTTGCAAATGCTACATTCAAGTCAGGACAAATGTGGAAAACAAGAGGAACTAATAGCAAATCATACGAGGATTCAAGGACACCTTGATCTAAGAAATCATGTTCGATATCCAAAATCAAAAAGTTGATTTTTAAATTCGATCGAAGTTTGATTTCTGCATACTGCTCCTTCAACATTGAAATTTGGAGAGGAGATAGATGAGAATAGGTATAATGAACTTCAATATCATTGTTTTCCAACCAATAGGTTATCTAGATCTGAGAATATCGAATCTAGGATCCTACCCATTCCGCTACCAACTTCCAAAATTTTGATAACTCTTTTTTGTTTAAAATTTTGGATTGAGTTGGCAATAGAAGAAAATGCTAGGTGAGTGGCTTGCTTATAGTAGTACTGCATATTCATATTGTTGTACTTTTCAGCAAGAACTCCTTTGTTGAATAGAACCTGGGCAAAGGAGTAGTTTCCTTTAAGTGTTTCAATAATAAACTGAATACCATCTTCAAAAATAGTATATTCCTGATTCATTCTATGCTCCATGAGATCATCAAGTTTCAAAGATAGAAGATAATCCTTTTCCACTTTTAGAATCTCTACTAATCTTGCATAAAGTTTGATATTCATATCAGTGAAGAGGAATCCATACTTTTCAAATGATTCTTGGATTGAGGAATTGATTGTTTCTTCCAAATTAAAGGAAGGAATCTTATGAATTCGAACAAATAGAGTTTTCAAAATATCATTTCTGAACTGTCGAACCTTAAGACTGATTTGTGATTCTTCAGAGAGGGCCAAAGGTGTTATATCTTTTGGATTTTGTAAAATGGAATCTTTGGTTTGGTAAAATGAATCCAACAGCTCCTCTTCTGGGAATTTGATTTCCTTCAATTTCTTTCTTTCTTTGGTAGCTATTGTGAATCTTTTCATTTCCAAAATTAATTGACCATTAGGATTAACTATCTTACAGTTTCCAACGCACTCATACGAATTGTAGCTAATGAGTTTGGTGAGCAAGTATAGACAACTTGGTGGATTTGATTCTAACTCTTGATGTGCTTGGTAGTAAATTCTTCAAATCTTCAATAGATTTGAAAAAGAACTGTCTTCTTTCTTCCATGATTCCCATTAAACCATGAATACAATTATCAACTAGAGTTGATTTGAGTATTTTAAGTGGGGCATTGGGTGTTGAATTAACATTAAGAGTCGAAAATGAAATATTTTCGCCTATAGCCATGCTAGTAACATGTTGGAATGCAGGACCATACCTCATACCAAATCTGAGAGCTTTCTTGTAAAATTCATCTTGTGAGTAGGTAGTAAAATTACATTGTCCTTTGAATGCTTCTAAATCAATTAGAGAAACGGAATTTGGAACCAAAGTGAGATTCGATTTTCCAGATGGGTGCCACTCATCAGTATTGTCATAATAGTCACCCAATTTGATAGAAAAGTCAACCGAATACTCTGTAGGAGAATTCTTAACAATGCTTGTCAGCAACTTTTGGGATCCACTTCTACTCAAGAATAAAGGCTTCTGGAATTCAAGGCTGTTGATTAAAATATCTTTTTGGTGGGAGCTGAATACATCAAATATGGCTTCTACAAAAGCAGCACCAGGTAAGACAGTTTTATCAATGAACTTGTGATCTTCCATATATTCAAAAGGTTTTCTAGTAATATCAATCTCTGCTTGGTACTATTCATTTCCATGGAAAACCGATCTTTGACCAAGAATAGTTGTTGGTGGTCCAACTAATCTTGCTGAATTATTTCTTTTGGATTCACTCCAATAAAGACCGAAATCCCACTGATATCTTGGAAGAATAGAAATGGATTCTCTCCATTTGGTATTGGTTATTTCCAGATTAGTAAACTGTGAGCGGAAATTCACATTAACTCCATTGCAATATAAGGATCCCAAAGAAGATTTGAAAAAACATTTGCTCATTCTTGTTTCTCTGAATAGGTGCTATTACTTTGGATGAAGGAAGTGTCTGAGAGATTAAACCTAACAGCGTTGGATGTGGCGATATTTCAAGGAATACATGATTACTCAAATCATTGCCTAAATCTCTTGAGATAGACTCTAATGCTTTCTGAAAATATACAGGATTTCTAAGATTGCTAAATAAATACTCTGCATCCAAAGGAGTTTCTTTCAGTTCACCAGTCACAGTGGAATACCATGGAATAATTGGTTTTCTTGATGATATAAATTTTCCACCTTCTAGGACTTTGTCTTTGATTATATCTTGACTTGATGAATGGAATGAACATGGTGTACGTAAAAAGGTATTGAAGACATCATCTGATTTTAAGGCTTTTATCAACTCATTGAGATCATTATCTTTGCCAGCTATAACTATTGAATGGGGCGAGTTAAAGCAAGCAATTTCCAAACTTGGGAAATTTGGTTGGTATCTGGATAGATATTTTGCAGAACTAAGTCCAACAACTAACATTCTTCCACTACCAATTGTTTCATTTTGGTAAGTTGCTCTTAAACTAACTATTTTAATGGCCTCCTCTAAGGTTACACTACCAGAAATATATGCACATGTTATATCTCCAAAGCTAATACAAAATTAATACAATACTCTATTTAAAAGTCATAATGGTATTAATATATCTTACCTGTGTCCCAAAACAATTGATGGGGTCACTCCATAGAATTTAAATAATTCAAATAGACCTACTTGGAACAAAAATATAGCTGGCTGGGCTATTATAGGTTTGTGAATGTCACTTGATGTGCTTGTCATATTTTTTAAAGTATCCATAATACTAAAGCCCATTTGTTTTTGAAGAGATGAGTCTAAATCATCCACAATCAATTTATATAATGGCTCTCTCTGGTAGAGAATCATTCCCATATTGCTCCATTGAGGTCCTTGTCCACAGAATGCGAATATACATTTCTTTCCATCAGTGCCCTTTCCAAGAATCTCACCATTGAGAACATTAATCTGTGAGTTAAAACTATCCCAAGAGTCAGCAATGATAACCTTCCTTACAGAATGCGAGGCCTTTGTCAATGACTGACACAATGCAAATTCTTTTAGTGAGACTCTGCTTTGATATTCCATGATTGACTCTATATATCTCTCATTTGAAACAGCAGAATTACCACTTATAGGAATAAGGAAATGTCTTTCATTATCATCTTGAAGTTCAGTTCTTTTAAATATATTAATATTGTTTGAGCATTATACTTTGAAATC
The DNA here is from genome assembly GCA_003667245.1 of Heterostelium multicystogenum. Classification (NCBI taxonomy): domain Eukaryota; phylum Evosea; class Eumycetozoa; order Acytosteliales; family Acytosteliaceae; genus Heterostelium; species Heterostelium multicystogenum. The sequence goes on along the minus strand of RCNN01000048.1, from coordinate 95,768 downwards.
ATGTTCTATACATACTCGTTATTACTACTATCTTGGATATAATCCTGAAGTATTGCATAACTATTGGATCCACCAATACCAAAAGAGTTGATTCCCATGAGGATGGCTCTGTCATTTGGCAAATCTTCTGTTTTTGTAATTACCTGGATATTACTTTCCTTCCAAGGAATCTTTGGATTTAGGTTGGTAATCTTGGTTGTTGGAACAAGTTTTCTGTTTTTTAACATCAAAGAGACCTTGATAAGTGATACTATTCCAGCACCACCTTCTAGATGTCCAATGTTGGATTTAACAGAACCAATCTTTAATGGCCTTTCTGGAGAGTGGTTTTTAGAAAAGACATCTATCAAGGAACTAACTTCAATGGGATCTCCAACTACAGTTCCAGTAGAGTGAGCTTCAACATAGTAAATATCAGATGGGTCCACGTTTGAGCTTTTGAGGGTATACTTAATGTTTTCCGACTGAGTAATACTGGATGGTGTTGAAATAGTGTCTTTATTACAATGACCGTCACCATTGACTCCTCTTCCTTTTATAACAGAATAGATACGGTTTCCATCTCGCTGTGCATCGGAAAGCCTTTTTATTACAACTACTCCGCATCCCTCACTTCTGACAAATCCACTTGCATTGGCGTCAAATGGACGGCAATGATCCCCCAGAACTCCCAGATCACTAAACAATATAGTTGTTTTGGGGTCTAAAAGTGCATTGATTCCACAAACAAATGCAGTATCACACTGACCTTCTTCTATATATTTCATTGCAATATCTAGAGAGGTCAATGATGCAGAGCATGCCGTATCAATACACATCGATGGACCTCTTAAATCATAGCAATAGGAGATACGATTTGCCAATAGGGAATGGGTTAATTGATCACTTAGAATCTTAGGTCTACTGTCGAGTGCAGAGTATCCAAACTGCATTCCGGAATACTCAACAATGGAAACACCAACAAAGACACCTGTATTAGATCCACGAAGTGAAGATGATGGAATCTGTGCGTCTTTCCATTGCTTCATACGCAACAGTAAGCAACATTCTCTCCTGGGGATCAATAGAGTTGGCGTCCTTGGGAGAAATCTCAAAGAAGAGCGGGTCAACTTCTTCCACTCATCTAGATCCAACATTCCTGCGTTCATATTGGTGATCAAACTTGTGGTCACGATAAGACTGTGACCAACGATCAGGAGGCACTTTTACGATTCCATCAAATGAATTTTCAAGAGCCTCCAGAATTCTTGGGGAGATTTCAGATTTCCTGGAAAACGAAGTCCAATGCCAACAACAGCAATAAGGTTATCTTTTTCATCATTTTAGAGTTAAATTGGATAATGATGATGATGATTTGATTGATTGTAAAATGTTTTCTTTTTGGTTCGGTATTTAAACTTTGTCTTTAGATTTTTATAGTAATGAACTATAAATTATTGGGTTTTGTTCGCCAAAGTCTGCAAAAAGAAACTAATTACTTATTGGTCAAACAAATAAGCCCAACAAAATTAATTAAAGATATTAAAAAGCTAAATATTGAAGATGGCATATTCAGACATTTAATATAGATTAAATACTCCAGTTTGGTTGGCGTGATAAGAAATTGGATCTGACAGTTTGTTGTGGGGAGTACACCAAACAAAACAATTAAATATTACTGTTGAAAAGATAAATCGTACAACAACAAACCAGTGCGATAACAAACAAATTGAAGCATTTTGGTAGGTAATGTAAATACCGCAACTATTTTAAAGAATGAATATTAATTAAATTATTGATGTGGTTAGCAATTGTAATGCGTATTGAGGGGGGAGAGAGATAGACCAAATAATTAATAATAATGTATTATGCACACTATAGAATCTGTTCTAACAAATCTATACTTTTATCTTTCTTTGGGAAGTAAGTATCTTTAATAAAATGTACTGAGATCAAAACGATTGGTTCGTATCATAATCTATAATAAAGCTGAACGTGAATGGAGGACGTTGATAGATTATATAAAGTTAACTCAATGCCTACATCATATCTTCATTTCGAAACAATACTACTGAATAATATTAATAATATTACGACTACTAATACTACTACTACTACTGCTAAGTTGAGTGATAGCGGTAGTGGCTCAGGGTCTACTATTGCTGCAGCTTCTCTTGAATGAATTCTTTGTGTGTTTCTTTTTCTTGTTCTTGTTCTTGCAGTGCTTGTAATGAAGCATAATTCTCAGTACTCCAAACTAGGGTTGAGTTAAAAAAAGTATTAATGTAAAAGTTTGAGATGGAGATGAATGCTTAACTTACTTGATTTGTTCTTGTCTACCGTTGACTGTTTAGCTATTGTACAATTGATGGTTCTACCAAAAATCTCACTATCATGCATATTATCAACTGCATCTAAGGCATCTTCTCTCGATTCAAATTCTATAAAAACAATATCCTTTGTGCTTCTCTAGATTTATATATATATTGGTATTAATAAGCATAAATGGTATTAGATTTGTGTGGCGTCGTGATACATACGTGTTTTGTAATCTAGTGGTAATGAAATATCTTTTATTTCACCAAACGGGATGAATGCACCTCTTAAAGTATCAACGGTAACATTGTCGTCCAAACCTCCTACATACAATGTTTTCTTTTGTGTTGTTGCTGCCATGATGGTAGGTGCTCCTTCTACTAACTCTACAATTATATAAGTATCTGTATATGTATATGTTAATGAATATGAATATGAATATGAACAACAACCAAAATTAAATAAATGAAATTCAAACAATTGAAAACGATTCTACTTAATTAAAATTGTGTGTTAAGTCATTCACTGTGAAAAACTTTGATTGAACACTAACTAAATTAGTAACTGACTGATCTTTTTGCGAGTCATCTTTCTAGTATAGTATTGTATTGTATAGTATAGTTAGATTTGATAAGATAGGATATAGTTTGATTGGATTCGTAGAGATTGGTAGGATCAAAGTATTAAATCATCATACTAAATTATGGCAGAACTAAATTCATATCTTCATCAAATCAATGACTGTGTCACTAAAGAAAATGGAAAGGCTTTTGCTGAGTTGGTATCGCTCAGTGAACTTATCGCTGTTACAATCCACAAAAGAGCAGAAGCAGAGCTTTACAAACAAGTCGCAGGAATCAAAGTACAATACAAAGTGTCAACAGTTGAAAAGCATAGATCAGCTGGTAAAGAATGTTACAGACTTGGAGACTTTCGTGTATAATTAAGGTACACCCATATGGCACCAATGAGCAACACAGAGAATCCTACTGCGATATGGTAGTCTCACGTCTACGTTGCTATAAACATCAATTTTCAATTCAAACTATGATGATGCATTCAACTATCTTTCAGAATCGATAACGTAAGTATATATATATATATAAATTGATATATACATCTTTAGTTCCGATTGATTATAATATTAACCCGATTGATGATCGTGTGTCAATGATAATAGTGCTTTTTTGAAGGTGTTTGAGGTGTGGTCGTCACAGGCAATGTGGAAGTTTACATATGATATTAGAATGATGGCGAAGCTAGCAAATATTGCCGATACCAGTGAGAAGAAGGCCGATTACTATGAAGAGGGCCTCTAGAATTCTCAATAGATGCTTCCAGGCTTCGAGTACCGATCGTACAACAGACTTGACACAGTCAAAGAAGAAGGCTGCCATGGGCATAGTCAACCAGATGTTTCACATCTACTTTAAACTAAACAATCTCAAACTGTGTAAGAAACGTTATTAAGGCAATGGAAAGTCCACTCTACCCTGCATTAGATACATATCCACTCAACCAGCTGGTTACCTACCGATTCTTTGTGGGTCGTCTCGCAGCCTTCGACGGTAACACACAAAAGGCACAACAAGATCTGCTGTTCTCCTTCAACAAATGCCCAAGCACCGGTGCAGGTGCCAAGAATAAAAGGTAACCACAACACGTCGACTCAATCATTGAACGGATCAACTTACTAACCTCTCATCTACCATGATCGGATCCTACAATTCACATCAGATTGAATATTATTATATTTAATTCCTATGCAACTGTCACTTTGTAGATTCCCAAAGAAGGAGCTGCTCGTTCAGTATGGATTGAATCAATTCATTGGTATAGTAGAGGCAATGAAGTCAGGAAAACATCAAGCAATTCAATCAATGTCTATCTTCAAACCAAAACTATTTCATTCAAAAGGGAATCTATTTGATTCTTGAGAAGCTCAAGAATATTGTATATAGAAATCTATTCAAGAAAATGTAAGAACAACTAAAAAAATAGATGATTCCAATCATCATCATCTATGTCAATGGGATACTAACGTATTGAATCAAATCAAACTGAACAGATATCTTTTTAAATAATAATTCACGTGTTACCAATTCAAAACTTTGTGATTGCTTTGAAATGGGCTGAAAACGATACAGTTGACATCGATGAGGCAGAGTGCATTATCTCGAACCTCATTTACAATGGATACATCAAAGGTTACGTATGCCATAAAGTAGGTCTTATCTCAGTCCAAACAATCCATTCCCTCAAATATGGAAATCATAAATAAAAACAAACAAATCAACAAATATTAGAAAGTAATTAATAAACAACCATTTGGATACAAAAGTAAATCCAGCGAATATATATATTAGTTACACTTAAGTACATTTATTTCATTTAAATATAATACAGTAAGATATACAAAGAGTGACAATAATCAATGATGCTTCTTCAAAATCAACATATTAAGTACCAACTGTTCAAGTACATAGACAAAAGTCTTCATTAGGACTGAATTTCTTAAATTTTCGAAAGCACATCTACCAAGCCACCATAGAAACACTAATGTCTTACAATTTGAATCTATGCTCTTAAAGCGTTGACCGTAATTTAAAGAACTAGTTGGATTTAACCAATCACAAGTAAATCTTGTTTTGATATAGAAAGGCTGATAATTTCAATATACTCTTTGAAATCAACCTCGCGTTTCTATTTAGATAAGAAGAAATAACTATTCTTGTTCAATTAATAATAATTAGACTTTGGTTGTTGTGTATTTCTTTGTTGTTGAGTTATTGGGCCAATTACAATTGGTGTTGGTTTATCTTTTGAAAAAATAAATTTATAATGTTACTTTTAGTTTGTTTCTTTTTACAAAATTCTTTTAAAAAAAAACAAAGAGATTTTGTTTCATCTATTTATAAATACCTAAAATGAAATTGTGTAGTAACCTAATTAGGTTATTTAAATTACAATATCATCTTTTTGTTTATTTCTTTTTTGTTATTGTTGTTTTTTGGAGTTTTAAATGATCATTTTGAACTAATTTACGAGCAAGTTAGATATGTTTGGAATTCTTACAAGATTATAAACCATAATACTAATATTGTCGTGCTACCTTTTCTCAATGCAATTGAGAGAAGCTTGTCACTCATTCTTTGTGCATCGCTCTTTGGTGAATCGCTCTTTGTATCTGAATCAGACAAAACTGACAAAATAATGTCGACTGCATCTTGGTCGGAGACAACATCCCAGAGCTAAATTGAATTTGATTAATATCATTGACTTGATTGGATTGATTGGTAGATTGTATAATAAACTTACACCATCACATGCAAGAATCAAGTGTGTACAAGATGAATCTAAAAGAAGGGAACGTTTGTATGGGTCACCAACGACATATTCCTTCATCGAGTGATCACCGAGTGAACGAGTTACTGCAAGAATACCATTTACACGACTATTAACAACAAATCCACCAATATCTGAAATACGTTTTTACTTCCTCTGGGTCTGAACCTTTGTGATCATATGACAATCTCTCAGCTACACCATTACGGCTATTCACGACAAACGCTACATTAGTATATTAAAGAGTTGTCCAAAGAGTAGTTTACTTACCAAATGACTGCACGAGCATCACCAGCATTAGCGATATAGAGGTATCTCTCTCCCTTCTCATTGTATCTGACCAAAGCAGAGATTGTGGTGGTTCCACTAAAATTAATTTGGTAAAGCACCCATTTGGGTGTCTGTGGCTAAGTAACTGCTTTTCAATTTTTTCCAATACATCTCCATTTGGATCTTTGTTCAACTCTTCCAACAAGTTCTAGAATGAGTCGATTAGAATGGACAACAGGAGAGATAATGAGAAAAAAAATAAGATAAACAATACAAAAATACAAAACCGTTAATCAATGTCCAGCAGATGATCACAGTACCAAGAGCAAACTAGAGTTGCATAACTTACCAAGTGAAGTGTTTTGGCGGTAAAGTCGACGGCACCTCTTCCACCATGACCATCGTAAATTGCATAGTAACCTTGCTGTGGGTCACCACCAAATGAATCGATTATAAACGTGTTCGTCTTCCATTGTTCTTCTAAAACGTGGGTTCTTCTCGAAGGATATACCGATGTCCTTGACAGAGGTGAACTTTGATTGGTTGGTGGCGTGTTGGTGGCAGCATTTGTACTGCTGTTCAATGATGGATCGGCAAGAGGAGTCGATGGGTATTGCTGGTCGCCGGTGTTGCTGTTTGTGTCTGTTGGGGGTGATGCTGTATTTTCGTCTGTAATAATGGGACTGTTGCTGTCCTTTATATCATTGGTGTTGCTGTTGTTGGAGTCATCTTTCGCTGGTGGTGGTTGGTTTATTACTGTCAATGGAGACCTCTAACTTGTGGGCATCTGTATTGTCTATGTTCTTGTTTTCAGTGGTGGTTGTTGTATTTACAGTCTCAACGTTGTTGTCCGACATGGTTTCCTCTTTGATATTATCGATGTTTGAACTCATTATTATTATTATTATTATTATTACTACTACTAGTGTGTCACTCTCTCACCTTTTTTCTGTCTCTGCTTTCCTATTTGGTAATTTTACTGTACTTCTAATAAATATAATCTTATCTATTATTTATATCAATCTAATCTATATAATAATAATAATAATATATACTTTTAAGTGTAAATATATATTTTTGACTAAATATTCAATTTCTTAATAAAGTATAATAAAATATCTAACACACACAATATGGGTCAATTATTATTGCTGTTGTTGTGTTGTTGTTATTGTTATTGTTGTTTTTATGTATGTTGTTGTTGTTACTTGTAGGGTTTGTTTTGTTTTTTTATATATGTTTTGCAATATTTTCTTATCAAGGAAGTTGTGATTTGTATTATTATACTACTCAAACCAGGCAAGTCACACACAAATTAATAAGTATAAAGAAAGTTGTTGTTTTCTAAATAGTTATTATTGATTACAATGATGACAATGATGTTATAATATAATTATCTTGATAAAAATAATAAATAATAATAATAAAATGTTGAGGCACCCAAACTTTTGAAAAAAAAATAGTGTGTTCAAAAAAAAATTAAAAAAAACAAAATTAAAAAAAAATCTCATCTCATAACAACAAAAATTTGAAAAAAAACAACCAAAAAAAAAAGTTCACACCAAATGGTTTTAAAAAGCGCAATCCAATTTTGAAAATAGTCGTGTTTTTCAGTTCTTATTGCTTATTATTAAAACGCGGTGCAAAACTTGATGTTATTATTATTATTTCATTTAATTTAAAATGATAATAACAACACTTACTAATCTAATAATTATCAGATTAGTCTATGATTATAATTATCCATTTGCTTTACTTATCAATATTTTATATTTATTTGAATTGAGATAATTTATAGTTATTTATTAAATTAGATCAAATTTGTTATTCCTAAGAATGATGTATGATAATAAGATACAGATTCTAATTGTATTAGTTCTTTAGATGTTGTTGAGTTTGAGCAATTACATGGATTGAAGATAGGATGAAATAGAGTCGTTTTGTTGTTATTGTTGTTTTTTCACTCAGTGAATGACTTCACCCTAACTTTTGGTTTTTCAATTTTTAATTGTGTTTCATGATTATTAAATTATTTATCATTGTTTTTGTTTGTGTTTCTGTTTATAGATAAAAGATAGATAGATAGATATTGATATATTGCCCAACACACAATCAATAGACAGCAGCAGGGTGGAATCATGTCAAATAGCAATGATGTGGATGTTACCACATTACTCAATGGTGCATCGATTGCCAGTGATGCTGAGAAAATCGATCTGCTGGCTAGTGCATTCGAGTTGATGTTTCACCGTGATGTCTCTTTGTTGAATGAGTACTTTCCAAGCTTGATTCAGTTCGCGTTGGATAGCACTGTGCCAGTCAAGAAGCAGATCATTGGATTCATCGAGACTGTCTGCAAGGCGAAACCACAATGTAAGTTCACGCACTACTTGATGCGTCGGTCGTAGGCGCTAACTAACTGAATTCATCTCCTGCGCCAATGACTAGTCATTATAAAAAGTAAAGATATATTGATGTATCTACTTGGTCAATCACATCAAGTGACCAAACGAACCATTCTGTGCTTTTACAAATTTAGTTAGATCTTTACTATCATACACGTATGTTGTTTATAACAAGTTAAAGTCATCTCTAATTCTGTACCGATCATGCTATTAACCTCAGCTGTTGTAACAAATCTTTAGGTTAATGAGCCAAAGTAATGATGCTGGTGAAGTGTGGAATGCATCAATGAGATAAAGAGATATATATTGGATTCAAGCTGTAGTAATCTGGCGATGAGTGATTCGACAATGGCAAACTCGTTGAAGCTATTGGAGATATTGACCCTTTGCTGCTCAATGAGTAACGATGCTGCACAGGCCAATAGTGGAACAAGTAGCAGCACTGTTGTGCAGCGGCGATATCGCTCAGATGAAGAGTTTTCATTGGATCGTGTCCCACCTACACACAACTATCTCAACCGAACACAACTTCAGAAAGATTGTACAACCTATCTTAATACACTATTGGATCATATTGTATCTTTGAATTCAATGTAAGTATCATCATACACTGAGAGAGTAGGCGCGCGAATGTCAGCCAATCTAACTTTTTGCTTTTTGCGAAGGACTAGCACAAATATCATGATATTGATTACTAGCTTAACTTCGATATGTAAGCAGCGTCTGTCTTTGATCAATCAGATTCTGCCGCAGCTGTGCCAATGCACGCAGTACCTCCCCAAGTTCAATACTATTCAAAACGAGAGCATCAAACATACCATAAAGACTTGTTTCCTATCTATTTTAAAGTAAGTATTCCAAATCAATTATGATTCAGATTTGCCCATTGGCAAGAGCAATTAAGTGGAATGCTTGGTTGCATCAATATACCTGTTACTAACACAATGACAGATTAAAGAATACACTGGTTTCACCATTTGTTCAGGATTTAAGCAGGGCTCTGACGAGCATTGATGTTTCACAAAAAGAAGTAGACGAAGCATCAAGGTGGTATCGTGGTGAGCCTGATAAAAAGAAGAGACAAAACGAACAATTATCTGAACAATCGAATTTGAAGAAACTTAAACATGAACAACATCAACAGACTAACAACAGCACCCAATTTCAACCTCCGTATCAACAACAACAGCAAAATAACAATGGCCACATAATTAACAATAACAACATCAACAACAACAACAACAACAACAACAGTAATAATAGAATACCTTCACCAATTATATATAAACCAGGTTTCTATTTAGATCCTGAAACATTACAAAAAGTTATGTATGTATCAACAAAAGCTATGACGACATTCCAATTGTATCCATTATTTCAATTGATTCGTGACAACAACAATCATTATAAAATAAAGATAATGATTAAGAAGAAGATGATGATAATGACAAAGAAGACCAGTTATTAATTCAATCTCTTTATTCACTCTTTGATTCACTCTCACCTTGTGAAATTGATTCAATTCAATCCAACTTTTAGATCATCACTTGAATCGCTTAGACCTGACTTCGTAGCAGATCTTATCATAGAGAACATGAGCATTTCACCGATTTTCAGTTTGCTTCAAAATGTACATCACAATCAAACCACAGATAAACTCTTCCAATTTGTAAATTCCTATCTACCACCCAATCAAATGCAACCGGCGCCACAATATAATATGATTTCATCTCCATCTTTACAACCTGCTTTCCAACAACCATCAACTACTCCTTTGGCGTTGTCCGGCTCATCGATAGTCCCACCGCCAACCGTCAGAATACCCAACAGCAACGACCCAAGAAGAAAAAGCGAATCACCCCCATTCCCATCAGCTGGCATTCCTACTAGTGCGTTGGTCGAACCACAACCTCTACTCTCACCGACTGCCGCAGCTATGCACCAAAAAATATCAGATATATATGAAGAGGAGCAAGACCAAGAACCTGAGCTCGATCAACTTTTGGAAAAGGCAGAGCAACAGAATAAGGAGGAGCAGGACAAGATGAACATCACCAATGATAATGTAATCGGAGCTGGAAATAAAAAAGCTGGATGACTTGGCTGCCAAGCCAAATGGACTCGACGGAGCTGGAGATAGCGGCCAGGCTAGTGGAGATGCCCAAGCGTTTACACCAAATCCAGTGTTCAAGATTCCCACTTTAAGTAGCGAGCAAATCAATAATATAATTGACCGTTCCATGATTCGATTGAGGCAGTCCGAGAGAAGCGCGGTGCTTGGTGGAAAAAAACTGTTGTGGTCTTCGCTGTTTTCTAGACTACTCTCTGTCAATGATAGAAAGGAATCAAATATCACACTCCAGAATCAGATGATTGAGTTCATTTTGGAGGACTTTGTAAATAGACGAGAACTTGCACTACAGTGGCTACAGAACGAGTACCAGCTTACACTGCAACTCGATCAAGACGATAACGAAGTAGACAATCGATATGCAAATTTACTCATCAATATCGTCAAGAAATTGCAAGCGAAATATGCATTCGATGACGACAAGCAGCATCAGATGATTGTAAGCGAGTTCATCTTGGAAGTGCCAGTTATTACTTCAGGGCTAATGGAACACATTGCATTATGTTGCAATGATACTACACTTGTTCTTCTTGGTTTGAACACACTGTTGAGTTTGATTATATGGCGTCCAATTTCAAGAGACAAGTGTCTGCAGTGTCTGTTTGACCATGCTATTGACCAAAATGAATTCATCCGAACCAATACAGTGCGAGTTCTCGGAGAAGACCTCTTTAAATACCACGCTCTTGCCCAGAAAATTGAATCATTCGTTATCGATCAACTCCTGTCTATTTTGCCCCAGCCTGATGACCAGTCACTTGGACTTGACAAGCAAATTATCAACTTCAAATTGCAGCTGTACTTCTCCATATGCGAGAAAAAACCAGCCCTTTTAAGTGAAATTATAGAATGCTACCCTAAATGCATCGACTCAGTGAAGGACACCATCATTACAATGATTGGTCCAGTCGTTTCAAACATTGGCCAGTCCAACAGCTCATTACTTCAGATCATTAAGGTGTGTCCAATAGGCTCTGAAAAGCTCATATACCAAATCATTGATAGTCTATCAACTGCCAAGCCAACTCCAGTCGCGCCACCAAAGGAGTCCGAAGAATCAGCAGAAGCTGCAACCGAAGCAGCAGAAGTAGCAGATCAACAACCATCTTTATCAAAAGAATTTGTGCAATCTGTCAGAACACTCTCCAGCAAACAAAAGACGTCAAGTTTTTGCTGCCCGTTGTCAATGGGCTCGACAAAGGAGAAATTATTAACTTGCTTCCAACGTTTTGTAATGCCACCTTCAGACAGTGGAAAGTTTGTTGAGATGATGTCAATGAAGCACGCCCCACTGTCGCCCTCCGAGCTGCTAGTCCAACTTCATTTGATCTTGAACAGCGAGAACACACTCCCAGTTATTCAGACCATCGATACATGCATCAAGAACACCGAAGTATTCAAGCAAGAGACACTAGCCGTAACCATCCAGCAGCTGATTGTGCAGCCAACTCTCCCCAAAACACTGATGAGAACCATGCTTCAAGCTCTCCAGAAGTTCCCACACCTCAAGCAATTCATTGTAGATATGCTGCGAGAGTTGGTTGCCAAGCAGATCTGGCAAGATTCACAACTCTGGAAGGGATTCCTGCTATGCGCAGTCAAGTCAGCGCCCGAATCACTCCCAGTTATTCTTGATCTTCCATCGACCCAATTTGAGCTGGCAATCCACGACTCTGCTGAAATCAAGACCCTCCTCACCAAGTTCCTCAAGACCATCAAAGATCCAACCCGTTACTCAAGAAACAATCTACGGTCCTTGGGCTACCAGCAATCCGCCAATAAAAAATCATAACCCATTATTGATTAAACAACAACAACCTCCAATTTTCAAAAAACAAAAAACAAAAACCACACATACAAGACCAACAGACTGAACTGGATAATTTCAAAAAAATAATCGATGAATTTTGTTGAGTTGACATTGTTTGTGCAGTTCATTTCATTTCAAGTTCATTTTAAGTTAACTTTGTTACACATTTATTTGTTTGTTTAATTTGTATTTGATTGAAGTAGAGTCGTATTATTATTATTAATATTATTCAGGATATTTGTGTATAAAGATCTTAGAAGATGACTGAGGTTCAGAATCAACCTCCTTGGGGTTGTTCATTCCTCACTAGAGATGAATTCAATCAACTATCTCAAGACCCTATACAGATTGTAAATAGAGCTGAGCAAAAGATTAAGCAGCTTAAGCAATCTTTGGAGACTATCACCGCTAAGTCTTTGACTGATTCCACTAATTCTGGTAGGTATATTTCTGCTCTAATTGAAGGCTGGGTCTAACTTGTATTATCTCTGATGTTACTGTAATATAGAGCAACTCTTTCAACAATTAGAAACAAAATATGTTAGTTGCAAGAAAGACTACGATAATGTATCACAGGAGAATACTAAATTTAGAAATGAAATACAATCGTTGAGTATGTATTGGTAATTGCGCGATGATAAAGATCGATTTATACTAATGATTGGTTGATCGCCAACAATATGCAGACCAGAAGAATACAGAGTATTTGGAGGAGTTAAATAAATTGAAACAAATGCTGATTGAAAAAGAAGCAAGAACAAATGCATTGGGTAAATTGTATGATGAGCTTCATAAAGAGAAGACTAGTCTGCATGATATCATTAGTAAAAAGGAAAAGGATATACAAGAGGAAACCGATACAGTCAAGAAGTTGACTGAGCGTCTCAACGAATCGAATAAATCAAAGGCCGAGATCTCATCAAAGTTGATCACACTTGAAAACGAAAAGACTTCAAATGAATTCTTGATTATGCGACTCAAGCAGGAGATCAACGAACTCAAGAATCAGAACCAACATATCTCCGAATCATGCGATAAACATACCAAGCACTATTTCAATGAGTTGAAGGAAATTGTAAGTATAGGTATATTCATATAGAACGATATGAGACTAACACCTCTACTTCGTTGGTTAGAAATCATTGTTATCAGAGGCCAACAGCAAGAGTGACTTCTTACAGGATGAGAAGCAGAGACTTTTGAATCAGATTAAATCAAAGGAAGCTACTGTCGAGGAGTATGAAAAGACACTGGATAAATGTCAGAAGGAAATCAAGACATTGAAGGACCAAATCATTCAGAATGGATCGCAGTTTGAACATGAGTTGGACATCCAAAAGAGATTGGCTAATCTCTACAAAGATGGACAAGACGAAGCCACCAAGAAGGTCACACAGCTTCAGACCCAAATCGACCAGCTCAAGGATGTCGACCGTAAGTTGCGCGAGGAGCATGAAAAGGCTTACAAGAAGATGGAGAATGCATACGACGAGCTCCAAGAGAACTACCAGAGGGTATTGAAGGAATACGATGAATACAAGAATAACAATTCCAACGGAAACAATGGCATGGCTACACCAGACTTACTTTCCCAAAACGACATTCCTTTCCTCTCCGAACCAATCAAGCGTAGACTACAAGAAGTTGTCGATCTCGGAAGTCGTGAGGATATTCGTCGTGAGTTGCTCGACATGGTCGTTCGTTATGACGACTTAACCAAGTTGTCGCTTCACGAGAAGCGTGAGAAGAGATTCTTACAAGACAATCTCGAGCATGTTTTACGTGAGGTTGAAAAGAAGGCACCCATCATCCACGAAAGAACAGAGAATACCAGAGATTATTGAAGAGCCAAGAGAAACTTTTGAATACATACCAAGAGTTGCAATCTGAGAAGGATACACTTACACTCAAGTTACAAACTCTCTCTACAGAGAATGGAAAGTTACGTCAAGAGAACAGCGATTTGCAGAAGCAAGTTAGAAATCTCCTAAAGGAGGCACTCGACTCTTCAAGAGCAAAAGTCAATCTCTATCGTACCAGAACAAACAACACTGTCTAACTCAATTTCACGATCATCCTTGTCATCATCCTCACTCACCCAACTGAAGTTGATCAAATCATTCCAGATTCACTTGTCACTTTCTCAACCATTGAGGAACTTCAGATCAGAAATCAAGAGCTTTTGAGAAATGTGCGTTCACTCTCTCATGACCTATCTCTCCAGCACCAGAACGACAAGAAGCTCGAATCAGCCATTCAGGAACTTAGTGTCCTGCGTTCAGCTCGTGAGAGACAAGCTGATGCCATCCAATCTCTCGTAAAGCAAAGAGATTATTTCAAGAATCTTTCACAAAATTCCGGATTGATTTCTAACGAGGATATTGCATCACCAATGAAAGCATCATTCTCCTCATACATCAGAGCAGGCGTAGATTCAAACTCTTCATCACGTGAGCCATCCAACAATAACAACGGTGAGGAGCTTAGAAAGGAGTTAGAAAAGACAACTAAAATGTATGAGGATTTGCAACAGGAGTACGAGCAATTTGTCAAGGAGAAAACCGAGAACGAAAAAGCATTGCTTTCCAAGATGGATATTCTCAGAGAAACAAGCACAACCAACAAGATAAGCCTGGCACACTCTGAAACACAGATTACATTGCTCACTGAACGTAACCAAATGTTGACAGCCTCAGTTGAGTCACAAAAGAAGGAACTCGACCAATATCGTACTAAGAACAACGAGTACATGCAGATTATCATCAAACATCAACAATCATTGGAAGAGCAGAGAACCAGCAACTCCCAACTTCAAGAGAACTTGCGTCAGTTGGAGTCCAAGCTATCAAACTACAAGTCTGAGAATGATATTTTAAGAGCAGCAGAAGCCAGATTACTCGAAACAAACAAGTGGTTGTCGAATGAAAAGTCTAATCTCGAAAATATTTTGACCACTGTCAACACCATGAATACCACAAAGGAAAGTGCTGAGCAAGAGTTGCGTAGAAAGTTGGAGAACGATCTCAACTCACAGGAGACCATTCGTCTTGCTTTGAAAAAGGAGTTGGACGAAGAAAAGCAAAGCCACAAAGAAGATGTCTATTCACTCAATCATCAACTCACAGAATCACGTGATCGCTACGAGAAGAAAGAGAAGGAAATTGCTGAAACCAAAGAGAAGCTATTGAAATACAAGATTCAAGAGCAAAATCTTCAACAAAAGATTGCCTCTCTTGAGAACCAGATATCCACCAATGAAATTAGATTCAACTCACTTTTGGAGAGATCACAACAGCAATCTCAATCTTCAAATAGCAACTCAACTGTTCCAAGTGGAAGTGGTAGCTCAAGTAGCGGATCTGAAGGTAACAGTCTCGATCTATCATTGGCCAAGTCCGAGATTGAAAGTCTCAAGGAATCACTCTCCCAAGAAAAGGAGAACGTCGTTCACTACAAATCAATCGCATTGTCCAACGAAAACGACTTAACCAAACTCAAGGAGGAATCCAATCGCTTGAGAATCGAATTCGAAGAGAAACTTAAGGAAGCCCACGATGCTGCAAACAATTGAATGCCCAACTCAAGGACCAATCTGTTAGATTTAGAGAAATATGAACAATTCTCAAGCTCTCACAAACAAGATATCGATTTGGTTGTTGCTGAAAGAGATGCTCTTATTAAAGATAAAGAGTCGCTCTTTAAGCGTGTTGAGGAACTTCAAATTGCACAGAAACAAGCAATTGACGAAGCCAAGATTCAATCCGAGATGGGCTCAACGTGCCACTGAAAACTATGAACGTCAGCTTGAACTACATGCTCAAGACATCAAGCTGCTTCCAACACTGAGATCAGAGCTTCAAGAGGCCAAGCATGTTATCAATACCCTCACCTCAAAGATGGATACAAGTGTTAAGTCATTTGAAGCTGCACAACTATCCTGGACCGAGCAAGAATCACTCTACAAGGCTCAAATTCAAGAGTTCGAGGAGAGAGTTAAGGATTTGAAACACCAAAACACATTACTCCAGTCTCAAATCGAATCATTCACCAATCAAAACTCAAAGATCGAGAGAATAACTACTTTGATTTCAAATGCAGGAGTGGCTGGATCAACAGTAGAAGATCAAAAGGACAAGATTGTCTCAGAGTTGAGAGAGTTGGTACAGGTTCAAGCCCGTGAACAAAAGATCCTTGAAGTAAAGAATGAATCTTTGAGTCAAGAAAACAGTCGTTTGAAACAAACTACACAAATGAATCAAATGATGATCGAAACACTAAATCAAAAACTTGGCGAAGCAACAGGAACACCTCAAGACCGTTGTTTTCAGTGCTAAGAAACATGATGAAGTAGTTAAGCAATTGGAACAAATGAATCTATTTAGAGAATCAAACATTATGCTTAAGGGCGAAACAAACAAACTATCTCAGCAACTCAAGGAAACTCAAGACAAGCTTCGTGAAACCGAGGAGAAGCTCGCTCCACT
This sequence comes from Heterostelium multicystogenum, assembly GCA_003667245.1. Taxonomy (NCBI): domain Eukaryota; phylum Evosea; class Eumycetozoa; order Acytosteliales; family Acytosteliaceae; genus Heterostelium; species Heterostelium multicystogenum. The sequence continues at coordinate 79,028 of RCNN01000048.1, read as the reverse complement.
TGTCCAGAGAAACCGTGCACTGGAAATGGAAACTCAAGTACTTCGTGAGGAAATTGCAGCTCAGAAATTAGAGATTAGCAACTGGTCAGTCAAGGTTGAGAAATTACTCCATAAGTACCAATCAATTGATCCTGAAGTTCACCAGAAGTTACAAGAGCAATTCGAAGTATTAACAAAGGAAAATCAACAGTTGGTCGAGCAAAACGAAGAACTAAAGAAGCAGATCGAAGAAGAACTCAAGAAACAGATTGAGGAGCTAAAGAAGCATGCCAAACACTGGAAGGATGAAGCTAAAAAGCAACAATCTACTGTGACCGCAACAAAGCAAGAGCTAGAAAACAACTAAAAAGCTCCTGGACGACACTAATACTCAATTTACCACCTATAAATCGAATACTGATAAGGCACAGACTGCAAGTGATACCCATGAAAAGACAATCACTGAATACAAAAAGAAATTAGCTGCTGTCTCCAAGCTTGTAAAAGAAAAAGACGAGTTGGTCAAGAAGACTAATGAAGAGAAGGAAAAAGCTGCCAAAGAGAGCAACGAACAAATGGAGGTACTAAAATCTAGACTAAAGTTATTTGAACATACAAAGAAACCTCCTGTTACATCTCCATTTGCCGCTGCCACTTCAACTCCATCTCCATTTGCTGCTGCTACTGCAACTCCATCTCCATTTGCCGCTGCTATTCCAACTACAACTACCTCTGCTTCTCCATTTGCCGCTGCCACTTCAACTACCACTCCTGCTACTGCCTCCCCATTTGCCACTCTTACCCAACGACTACGACCACTACCTCACCATTTGGTGCTACCTCAACCCCAGTCACTGCACCAGTTGCCACTACTACTGCACCACCAGCTGAACAACCTGCTTCACCAACCCCTCCACCCCTCCGTAGAGTATTAAAGAAACCATCTACTTCTTTAGTAAATCAACTATTCAAACCATCTACAACTACATTGGCAGCTGTAACCAACCCAGCTCCAGCCACAACCCCAACTCCACCTGTTGTCTCACCAACTCCAGCTCCAGCTACAGTAGTCCAACCAGCTCCAACACCAGCAGCCCCAACCCAAATCACAACGGAACCAACATTCAAACAACTCAACAAACACCAATTTACCTCACCAAATATTTTCACACCTGTATTGACACCACAACAACCAGTTTTACAACAACAAATCTCCCAACCACTTTCCCCTGTACAAGATCAAGCAATGGTTGAATCACCACATCAGCCAGATGAAGAAGGAGAGTTGAAAGATGAAGAAATTACTGCAGAGGAATTTGACACAACTACCGAAGAAGTTTCAACACCAATTGGGGACACCTCTCAGACTCCACATGTAGTCAAGAAACAAAAGTTAGAAAACGATTCACAGAGCACTTTCTCAGATGAGGAAGTTGAGGAAGAGGAAGAAGAAAAGATGGAAGAATTGTTGGAAGAAGAAGTTGTAGAGGAGGAAAACAATAACAATGCAAACAATGAATCCGTAGAATTACAACCAATCATTGGATTTGTGCCTGACTCTCCTGCACCAAGTGGTGCTGCATCCTCAGAGGCACCTCAATCATCTGGAAAGAGAAAACTCAACAGAAACATGGGAGTAGTTCCAGCTCTACCTTTTACAAAAATCATCGACAAAGAAGACAAAGACAGAGGTATCAGCAACTTCTGATACAGCATCCACAACTGAAACTAGTCCAACACAAACAGAAGACACTTCTGCTCCAACTCCAAGTGATCCATCAACCCAAAAATAAAATCCACAGCTTTATCCTTTAAATAAATACGAACAGGTTCACTTTGAACTTTATAGCGTTTTCTTGATGAAACAATAGTAGTTGTCGTGATCTAAACTGTTTGACAATATTTCAATGTTTGAAACCTGTGAAAGTAAACTTTCGAACTCACCTTCATCGAAAAGGTGATAGTATCTGTGAAACTTCTGGTAGCTGGTGCCAGACTTTTGAACCTGAGTAGATTCGATGTTGGTAGTCTCCGTTCCATTGCTAAACTTTTGCTGGAACATCCATGGTACCATGACGTCTTGTGAGTCATAGTTTTTACCCTTCCATTTCTGAGTCATCGCCCATGCAGTAACCAAAAACACTCCACCTGGCTTCAACACTCTGATCACTTCTCTGATTGCTTTCACTCTGCGCTCCACCGTTGAAAAAATGATGGATCACTGCAATGGAAATTGCATAATCCTAATCAAACAATGGTCCCCATCAGGGCATTGCTACGTTAGCTATCAATCAATAGAATAGACTCAGTCAACAGTATCTGATACCTACAAATGTGTTTGATTTATACGGCAGAATTAAACCATCAGCTACCAATGACTCGTTTCCTTTTTGTGAGCTGATATTTGCAAAACTATTACAGATATCTGAACCAATTGTATATATATTTGCCGCATTGACGTTGAGATACTTTCCATTCCCGCAACCGACATCTACACCCATTGCACCGACACTCTGTTCATTCAAAAACTTTTCAACCATTGGCCATGCCTAGAATATATGTGACACTAACATAAGTACATTGACCACCATGAATATTATATAGAATACATAATGAGTGAATGAATGTATGAAAGTATGATAAATAGTTTAAATCGTCGCTTAAAAAGACTGAAATGGTGGGAGATAGCAAAGATTTAAAATAAGTAGAATAATAATAATAATATATTTACTATATTAAGAATACATATGTATAGTTAAATTTACTTTGCAGCGGTCAGTGTGTTGGTGTTGAGACTACTGATATTATATCGTAGTATAGTACTATTAAAGTTAATACCTACCTTGTATCTTGTATTATCAAAGTGTGAAGAGATAACATCGTAGATTTGGTGCACATGTTTCAATTCCAACCCATACGCTTCTTTATCTGTAGTTGGCTCATTAAAAGGTACTTTTATTTCTTCTGATGGTTTATCTTTATTATTGTTGTTGTTGTTATCATTGTCACTGATAATGCTATTGTTATTTGACATTACACTTTCCCTTTTAATCTTAAATGAAATAAGAAGAAATAAACAGTAAATAATTATTGGATTTTTCGTTTTACAACCACCACTGAATCATTCAATATGAATGACATTGGAATAAGAAATAAAATTAATACTTTTACTATAACTAAAACAAGTACTACTAAACAAACGTCTTATTAAATTATTACTGTAAATGGATATGGACATGGATACCGGTGTGTTACAATTTATTTGTCCGTCTGGTGTGTGCGTGTGTGTTTGTTAGTGTGTATGGTGAAAATGAATCTGTAAAATATAATTTTCATTACTTTTTTTACTTCTTTATTTGATTGACAATTTAGATATAATAATATGATGATGATATTTTCAAACTGCTATTATTTCTGTAGATATATATATTTATATAATGTTTTATTTTATGTCTAATGATTTAATATTATCATATCAGTCCTTTTGTTATTTAGTCAGTGGTGTAATGTATGTAGGGGTTGTTAGATGAGAGAGATGAGGTAAGATAAGAAGAATAGATTAAAGTGAGGTCGCGTATATAAGGGGTATAATATGTGGCTTATTAATTAATACCATAGGTAGGTGTATTTCAGTTTGAAAGGTCTTATTTTCCCCTCCTTAATAACAATAGGTCATAAAATATCAAATTCTCAAATAAAGTTGTTGCATATTCTAATTCCTCTTATCAGACTTAATTGTTAATCCGTCCATTCAACTCATTCCTCCACTTTCAGTTTATTTGTTTTAAATTGAACAGTTATATTTAACTTTACATTTAAATAATTTACGATTACTTTTAAACAGCAGTAGTACCAATAATAATAACAACAACTAGCAATAACACATATTCCATAACATATAATCAGTCAGCCAGTCTGAAGTGGTGTGTCCATATCGCCAAATCATTACTACTAAGATTAGTTACAAATATTTTTTTAATTATATAATTTGCTATTTAAACTTTCTCTCTGGTACCAGAGTCGATATCATTTCAAATTCATTCCAACATTTATAAAAAAGTAATAAATTTCAGACAACATTATTATTATTATTATTATTATTGTTTAATTTAATAATAACTAAGGTATCTGAAGTAATTTCTTTAATTTATTATTAATTTTTTAATCAATAATAATAATAATAATTCTACATAAATGTAAATAATTTATTCTATCAATCAACTACACAACAACAATTAAACGTTTGCTGGTATGCTCTTTGTAACCACCACCCAGAAGTTAATTGAATACTCTGTTAAATCAGTAAATCTATAAATTCAATAACATTCCAGTTTGAATTGAACTCAATCGATTTGATTTTACATACTCTAAAAATAATAAAAAAGTAAAGAAAACTATAATAATATTAGTAATACAGGCACAGATAGAAAAGTAGAAGGAATCAAAAGTTCCCAAAAGTCAACTTCCACCCCAGGTAAAGAATTATCATCTTCACTCAACCATTCTCCACAGTATTACATCAACATCATTAAATTCATCCTAAATTAATTTGGTAAACCAGCTCACCAATTCCATTCATAACTTAAATTATCCAAATACCATCATCATAAATATCTTCTTTTGCCAGATATCAGAAGACAGAGGGGTATGAAAGTCCCAATTGTGGTTTCAATTTGGGATTTATCAAATTTAATTAAAACCAGGCTCAAATTTTCGTGTGGTGATCTTTTTGATTTAAGTTTAAAAGTAAATCAAAACAAAAAAAACTGACTATTTTCATTTTCTTGACCGAAAACGTCAGTTGTTAACACATTACGAAAAAAAGAAATAGTTTGTTTTTTTTTTTCAGTGATTGAATTGCAAAAAATCTAAGAACTGCCCCCATCTTGACGATGTTTTTTTCTCTCACTATAGCATCCATAAAATAGTTGAATCTCTTTAAATAATTTATATACACCAAAACTAAAACAGAAAGTTTTTTGATTTTTTTTTCCTTTGTATTTTTGTACACAGTTTTTTTTATAGTTTTTGGAAAAAAATACGCAAAATTATTAAAAAATAAAAGAAAAAAAATCAAAAAATAAGTGACAGATATCATTACTTTTAACGAACACCTATTCCAATTCCATCAAATCTATTCATTTCCATTCATTCATTCCATTCACTCAGTCCACTCCAACCACCCACACCAAACCTACACCAAACATACACATAACAACAAATACTATTTATCCGAATAAATATTTTTGTTGGCCAGTGCATGTATCTGTACCATCTGCAGAGTAGAATAGAATAGTTGTTTTCAAACCAATTTCAATTTCATATCTCTTCAAAATTCAATTTAAGAGATTTGATTGGCATTAATTGGTCATAATAATAATAATAATATTACTATCAATCATAGTCTAAAAGAAGTCAACTAGTCTTTGCACTCTGGTTGAAACTTTTTTTTATTGTTTTATTTTTTCGTTTCGTTTGGTTTCGTAAGATCAAATTTTACAAAATAATAATCAATTAGATTTTTTGGTTGTTGTTACTTTTTTTCTATTAGCTCTATCCTATTAGTTTTCAATCACCAATTGATTTACAGTGAGCCTACACACCCAACCAACCAACTACCAAACCAATATTTATATAAGTACATTCACAATTTGAAACTCATTATTTCAATTTCAAATTTATCTGAACCGAATTGACTTGACTGAAATCATCCAATTCACAAGTAACAAGTGCATTGGCAATAGCAATCAATCAATCAGGTCATATTTTTTTCAAATATTTCTGTTGGTAACAAACAAACGTTCATCACATCAATATTTATAAATATATCATTTTCCGAGATATATATTCTTATTTATAATCATCATCATCACTTCTAAATCGTTCAGTCAGTTGTAATACTACACTTTTTCCATCATTTTATATCACTCCACTATTCCCTTATTTATACTGTTTTTGTTATTTTTTTTTCAGAAAGAGATTTGTTATCCTAAGACATGGCGATCGATGAAAAGACTAGACTTTTGGATGCCATTTCAATCAATGAGGACGATGGACCAAACTCTACTCCAAAGATTGTCAAGCGTACACCAAAGAACCGTGGCGGATTCAAAAACAAACTGATGGTATTCCTCGGTTTGGAGGAGAAGCCTAAGGCTGAAAAGGATCCAAACAAGGAGAGAGAATTCAACTTGAAGTTCCGTGAGCTTTCTATGATGGACAAGCAAAATATTCTCGCAAAGACATCTTCCCCAGAACAAGGTTTGACAGAGCAAGAGGCAAAGCGTCGTTTGGAAGAGTACGGTTTGAATGCCATCAAGACAGTCAAGCCAACCTCATGGTACAAGTTGCTATTCACTGCATTGTCCCATCCATTCAACATTGTGTTGACAGTTATTGCCGTCGTCTCTGCAGCAACCAACGACTATGCTACTTGCACTGTCGTCATGCTCATGGTTTTGTTGTCAGCAGGTCTCCGTTTCTACGAAGAGCACAAGTCCAGCAAAGCATTCACCCACTTGAAATCAATGATCAAGACTACAGTTACAGTACGTCGTCGTATGAGCGAAGGTGACAAGGTTGGAGTTGACAAGCTCATCGATATCGAGGAGGTCGTACCAGGTGATATAGTCCCCTTGAAGGCAGGTGACGTATTCCCAGGTGACGTTCGTATCCTCGAATCCAACAGTCTCTACGTCTCACAATCTTCACTGACTGGTGAGTTCTTGCCAGTTGAGAAATCCGCACACCACTCTGTTGTACAAACTTCGATTTTCGACACACCCAACATCTGTCTGATGTCTACCAACATCGTCTCTGGTAGTGGTATTGGTTTGGTATTCGAAACTGGTTCAAGAACATACATCTCATCGATTTCAGAGATTCTCACTAGCACAAAGACAACTAACTCCTTCGATGTTGGAGTCAAGAAAGTTGCTTATCTTCTCATGTGTTTCTGTATGGCAATGGTGCCGATCGTCATTGTTATCAATGGTTCAACAACCGGACAATGGGTCAAAGCAGTCTTATTTGGTTTAACCGTTGCTGTAGGGTAGGTAGATGATTAGCCATCAGAAGTATCAACTCTTTTCAAATGATCTAACTGTTTGTTTCATATAGTATTACACCAGAGATGTTGCCAATGATTCTCAACGCAAATTTAGCAAAAGGTGCAGATGATATGTCAAAGAAGAAGACCATTGTAAAGCAACTTAGTTCAATCCAAAATATGGGTGCTATGTAAGTGTAGAGTAATGAATTGATGTGTTGAACTAGCATTAATATGATGTTTTTTTTATCACTAGGGATGTATTGTGTTCAGATAAGACAGGTACTTTAACTGAAGATGATGTCAAGTTAACAGCACACATTGGACCAGATAAACAGGACTCTGAAGATGTATTGAAGTTTTCATTCTTGAACTCCAATTTCCAAAAGGGTTTGAAGAATGTATTAGATGTTTCCATTATCGATTACTACACTGAAAAGCACTCAAATGGTTCAACTCCACCAGCTTCCGAGTACATCTTGCGTGAGGAGTTCCCATTCGATTTCACTCGTCGTCGTGTATCAGTTATCTTGCAAAAGGAAGACGAGGAAGTTTTGACTCTTGTATGCAAGGGTGCTGTTGAAGAGGTACTCAGCTGCTGCACTCACGTCGCCAACCGTCATTTTGGTAAGGTTCAATTGACCGAGGCACTCCACAGTGAATTGTTGGAGATTACCAACGATCTCAATGTAGATGGACTTCGTGTGCTCAGTGTTGCTTCAAAGCAGATGAACATTGAACCAGGTCACGTCTACGACGTCAAGCATGACGAGAAGGGACTTACTTTTATGGGATTCCTTGCATTCATTGACCCACCCAAATCCGATTGTGCCGACGCTATCAATCAACTCCGTAACAACAATGTCCAAGTTAAGGTATTGACTGGAGACAATTTAGCTGTCGCCAAGAAGATTTGTCGTGATGTAGGTATCGATGTTTCAAGAATTGTCTCTGGTCCAGAGTTAGAGACTGCCACAGACGAGGAGTTCGATCTTCTCGTTGAGGAATGTACACTCTTTGCCAAGTTAACACCAATCCAGAAATACAATGTCGTGCGTGCTCTTAAGAGAAACAAGCACACTGTCGGTTTCCTTGGTGACGGTATTAATGATGCTCTAGCTTTACGTGAAGCCGATATCGGTATCAGTGTAGATACTGCCACAAACATTGCCAAGGATGCATCTGATATTATTTTGCTTGAAAAATCATTGAATGTAATCAATACTGCCATTAGAACCGGTCGTATTACTCACGCCAACACTATTAAGTACATTAAGATGGCTGCCTCCTCCAATTTCGGAAACGTTTTCTCTATGTTGATTGCCTCTGCCTGGTTGCCATTCATCCCTATGGAGCCATTGCAAATGTTAACTCAAAATCTACTTTATGATTTCTCCCAGATTGCAATTCCATGGGATAACGTCGACGAAGAGTTCCTTGCTATTCCACATCCATGGTCAATCTCATCTCTCTTCATTTTCATGGTGTGCCTCGGTCCAGTGTCTTCAATTTTTGATGTTTCTATCTTTTCCTATATGTGGTGGTATCTTGGTTGGAACAAAGATCTTTATGATCATTACAGCGTAGATGACCCCGAGCGTACTACAATTGCTAGACATTTCCAAACCGGTTGGTTCATTGAAGGTCTCATTACACAGGTATTCATTGTCCACATGATTCGTACTCAGAAGATTCCATTCCTCCAACGTTGGGGATCATGGCAGCTAACTCTCAACACCTTGTGGATTGCTGGTCTTGGTGTTGCCCTCCCATACATTCCAGTGCTTGGAGATTTCATTGGTCTCGAACAAGTGCCGCCAATGTATTATCCAGGTTTGGCAGCATGTTTCTTTGGTTATTTCTTCTTGACACAAATCATCAAGAAGATATACATGTACTTCTTCAAAGAATGGTTATAAACAATACATACTATTATAGCAATAACAACAGCAGTGCATATACAAAGCCGTTTCACCAAATCCTTTTACAATTTCAATCATATTTAAACAATAACAGAATCATTCTAAAATTTCCAACAAACAATCAAACAACCAACCAAATAAATCAACAACCTAACAACTAAATTAAATCCCCATCCCTCGAAGATTACAGTTGAGCATGACACGCCATTGGTCTGCCATATCTAAACCGGAATCAATCCTCATCATGATTTAATTCATTCAATCTAGTAGATCGAATGATTTTTGATTGTTGAAACACAAAACAAATAAAATTCTTTTCAAAATTAAACATTTTTAGTGTTAATGTCAATGATACAATGATTTACTTTTGGTCACCAGGAAATGGAATACTGTTTATTTTTAATTATTTGTAATGTCTTCTAAATTACCACTTATCTCTAGCCAACTCCTGACTAGCAAGTAAAATTCTAAAAAACAAACAATATGGATCAAAGTTGCAATAAAATACAGGATGAATTTTTGTTTATTTCTTTTGATTTGTTATGGTCTATTTTCATACATGACAGGACAAACTAATGACTCGGGGTTTATGTCGATAGTTTTTCTTAATTTTCTTCGATTTGGGTAGAACTTGAGATATTTGTTGTGTAAATAGCATGCAACATTTCCATAGGTGATATCATCGAAATTCTCACCCCATTTCTTGATTGTTTTCAGGTCCTTTCTCCATTCAAAGTATTTGAGATACTCTTCGTCATTTTTATGTAGAAACAGGAGATAGTCGGCCAGTTCTTTTGTTGTGTTAAAGTCTTTTCCATTTATAAAAGAACCAGGCGGCAGTAAGTCAAAAGTTGACTCATGTCCAAAGAAAACAGGAACAACACCAGAAATCAAACAGTGGAATATCTTCTCTGATACATATCCCTGACAGTTGTAGTTTTCCAATGCCATGTAAAATTTGTATTTCGCAATCAGCTTCAATTTTATGTCCATAGCCGAGTCATCGAATCTGTGTCCGCCTTCAGGTAGCTGCTTGTTATTCAGACATTCACCATAGCTGTCTACCTGTACATGCTTCATAAATCTCTCCATAAATTCGACTCTACTTGAGGGTGGGTATTTTCCTTCGACCTTTGCTACAGTGTAGTTGAAACACGCACTGCACATCCAGCTTATAAACTTGTCTGGATTATCCCTCTTTAGTTCCATGAGTCTGTCAGGATCGAAAGGGTTCGCAATCTCTGCTTGAAAGAATTTATCATATTGCTTCCTTGAGAAGTATTTAATAACGATGTCGTTGAATCCTTCGAATGCACCAATGGTCCAATTAAAGTAAGAGTAACAATGCTTATTCCGCAAGCATCCTGAGTACTCGGAACCAACCGACTCCAAATTGAAATATACAGAAACCATTGATGGCGAAGGCAAATGAATTGGATGAAAGTTCACCTCGTGTGTAATATCTGGACCAAAATAGAGAATACCAGAAGCTTCTCCTAAACGAGACTTGTTGTACGTCCACTCTGTTACATTTTCTGATGTTCCACAGTCATATTTCTTTGCCAATGGTGACTCTATTCCCCACTCTTGTGAACCCATAATGAAGAGGGTTCTCTGATTGCGCACAGCCGCTCTGATATTGTTCTCTACCTCTTGAGCCTCATTGCTAAGCTGCTCGGTCTCTTCGAGATACACAACAAAGTAGATGACAGTAGATAGCAAAAGAATATAATGAATGCAATGAATAGTTGTAATTTACGATTTGTAATAATGCCTAGCATTGTTTATATCTATATTTCTATTCTAGTTTCATACATGTAAGAACCTGTTCGACTTAATATAGTTCAAAATAGGTAATTCGTAACGATTTTAATAAATGTCATTTTTTTTCAAATTTTGATGTTAATTAATATTTGTTGAATTTTTGAGTTTTCTTAATCTTTGAGTTCTCTCGTTTCAGAAAAAATGGTGGCAGGTAGAGTCGAGACTGGAAAAGATAAAAAAATAAAGAAATGGAAATTTATTATCGTAGTTATTGATATTCTTCAACAAAATTATCATGAAAACATGATCCAGGAACAATATCTGTTTGTGTGACCGCGAATCCTCGGTAGTAAAGATGACAGTTTAAATGCTTTGAGTCTTGGTTCGAATTCCTTGACATCATTCATGTTGGCAGTGGACCAAAGTCTTTCTGATGATGCCCCACTCTTGGGCCAGACTCTTTTGAAAATTGTTGTTTGGTCTACGTTTTCGCTCCAGAGGCATGTTTCACCGCCTATCAATAATTCAACTTGCTTGGGATCATTTTCATCGATATATGCTGCAATTTCATTTGTGTAGTATGTGCTCCATGGTTGTTTCAGGTCGAGGTACCAACTCCAGGCATTGGAAACAATACATCTGTATCCCTGGGTTACAATGCTTGATGTCAACGAGAGATTGAAATAAATTTGAATAACTGTTTCTTTTGGAAGAGTGACATTAATTACGCTGTTGTCTGGAAGTTTCTTTCCAAAAAGAGCAAATGATTCTTCCCATACAACTGGGGTTTTCTTGTTGGAAATGACTGTGCTATGAATTTTGCTATCGAACCAACGCTCCAAGTCATCGAATCCCTTAAAATTATTTTTCTTGATGAAATCAGATATTTGCTGGCTCTGCCAACAGTTTCTATCTACTTCATCACCTCCAATATGCATGAATTGGTCAGCAAATAAGTTTATAGTCTCTGTTATTATTCCTGTTGCTACTTCTAGAGACTTTTCTTTTGTCGGGTCCATAGGCAGATTATCATATACATATCTATTAGAAGAACAGCCTTTCATATTTTGATATCCATCCGGAAGAATTTCTGGGAATGCAAACCCCCAGGAATGTGCATGACCTGGAACATCGATCTCTGGCATAACACGAACTCCACGATACTTAGCGTATTGGATAATATCGAGAATGTCTGATTGCTTGTAGATTTCGTAAGCATTGTAGGCCCCCATAGTCATATTTGGATAGAGTTTGCTTTCCATCGGAAAAGAATTGGCATCAATGATGTGCCAGTGAAATATGTTTAATTTTGCATATGATAAACTATCGATGAGCCTTTTAATGGTTTCAACTGGGTAGAAATGTCTAGATGTGTCAAGCAACACACCGCGATGGGGGAATCTTGGCCGATCTTTGATGATAAGAGGGTAGAACTTAAATAACAATGCTCCTGTAGTGCTATCCATTGTGAATAGTTGTGAAACCGACTCCAGCGCCTTTAGTGCACCAATATACTGTTGGTGCATTGATAGTGCAGGTGTTGGTGGATGCAATCTCGAGTTCATAAGATTCATCAACTCCTAAGAACAAATCCTCATTATCCGAAGCAATATCGACTTGACAGTTCTGAAGTATTGGTAGGGATGAGACATCTCGAAAAGCCACATATTTAAGTGGCAGCAAATTTTGATATCTCTGGACAGCTTGGAGCAATATTTCAGATTTTGAACTAACTACAAACTTAAAGTCATTTGATATTCGAATTATGTCTGACTTGTATTCAATGCTCATTGGCCAGGGTACAATCATTGGCCGATCTGGATAAATATTAGGTGCCGGTGAAGGAGTAGGCGATGGCTTCACTGGCCCAGGTGGGAGGCTATTATCATTTTTTCTTTCCCGAAAGGTGGTGATAAAAGTAGATGATACTGTCACAATGAGAACAACCGTCAAACACAAAATAAAAATACTAACTTTTGTATTTCTTTTTATATTAACTGTTATCTTCATTGTTTTTGATTGTGTCAGGGACAAGTACTGTGCAAAGTCACCTACATAACTCTAAAATAAAAAAACATCAATTCTCATAATGAGCCCTGAAATGTCTGTGTGGGAATCCATTAATCAATTTAGATTACACACGTAGCCATGAAAGATTGATTTTGGAAATGATATTTCCAAGTTTTTGGGGTGATAAGGGTCTTAAAAGAGAGTAAGATATTTTTGGTTTTTTCAACGTTGAACTACAATGTACTCTATAACGTAACTTTAAACAACATCACAGCAAATGCTTATCAAAAAAATAAATTATTATTATTATTTAAATAAATTCAATTGAAATTTGCAAAAAAACAAAAAAAACAAAATAAAATAGTTCAAATTAATTTATTCCTAAAATTATAAACAATTAATTGATATCTGCAATTAACAACAACACCAACACTAACAACAACAACAACAACACCAACAATAATAATTATAAGATGATGGTTAGTTTGGTTAAGGATTTTTTATTACATCTGATTATTTATGTTACAAAACTTGGAAAATAGCATTTATCTGGACTAAGGTGTAGTTGTTGTATTCTTATTTGTTGTAAATGAGTGTGCTGTTTTATTTACATCAACAACCGCACAAGTCAGGATTTCCTTTACCATTAAATATTTTTTTTTGCCAATTGGTACAAGTACTAGTATGATCTTTTTTTAAACAGGAAAAAACAAGTCAAACACTATTGTATAATAATTAAATTACAGTTTTATTTATCGGACTTGTAGATCTTTTTAAGCTTGATATTCATTATTTTAATTTGATATCCATATTTCTTTTTAAGTAGGACAGCTCCAATAATGATTAAAGCAGCTGCAACACAACCTACTGTGATTCCAATGATGGCGGCTGTGCTAAGTTTTTTGTCTTTTGACGAACAGAGCGAGTTGTTCATTTGATCATCAACCGAAACAAGATTTGAAAAAGTCTGGATCCAGAATTGCATATTCACTATAATATGGGATGGTGATTCCTACTTTTGTCGATCTGAACTGTGTTGAATCAGTATTGGTTGACCCGTTTTCATCTGAATCATCAATGATCTGATTCTTAATAATAGTTTCTCTGTTGTCTACTATTCCAAAGTCTAGGAATCTTCCAAAAAGACTTGTTTTGTCTATATCCATTCTGATCCACTGAATATCATTTTGCGATCCAGTATCACTTCCAAAGTCTTTTGACGAACAAGAATCTTTGTTTTCTCCTTTAATCGTCGACTCCATGACAATTTGCAATGCATTGGTTAGGTCTTTGAACTCAAACTTTGAAAGTTCAATGGTAAATTTGATTGAAGATGGTTGCATTTGAAGTACTTTACTGCCAAATTTAACTGTGGTCAGATCTTTGTAATAGTAGATGGTCACATTGATATCTGTAATTTGGTTCAATTTTGAATTATAGTGATAGATTGGATAGGATGAGTTGATTGATTTGTCAGAGAAATTCCATTCATCGATTTGGAATCTTCGAACGATTTGGTTTGTATCATCTATCTCTCTTATTTCTACCACATTAATATTAGTGGTCACCTTGTTATTTGATTGGTTGTCAGTCACGTTAGTGCCAGTAAACTGGGTTGGGTTGAGGTGTGGGTGGAGGAATAATGATGATTTCAGATGAACATGATGGTCCCGGTCCATGGCGGCTGGCATTCACATCCACCAGATTGACAAGTTCCACGATTGTTGCAAGGTGGTGTGTTCCTGGACACAATGATGGGTTAGGGGTTGGCTTTGGCGTTAATGTTGGTATGGATACATCTATTGGATTGACAGTAACGATATTTGAATATACGTCTTGGATAAGAATTCTAACTAAAAATGGACCACTAACTTTTGGTATCTCAACTTTTTATAGCAGAGTAGGTTTTTTACTTTAGTTGGATACTCCAAATATCCTTTTCCGTCAAACATATCAATCAGCAATTTGCTTGTATCTGGCTGGAAGTTATATCCATACACAACAAGATCACCTCCGCTTGTGGATACTGAAGATGTCTTTAAGATAGTTGGGGTACTTGCTGAGAGGGATTGAATATTCTAGTCAACCTTAATTCTGGATAATTTGAACTCATAAATGAGGAATATGATAATTGATTGCTGACAACTCCATAGATAGAAATGAATATTGAATCACCTATACCATAGCTAAAAGGCAATTCATAGTCAGCCTTAAAAGTCCCTTTTGTTCCAACTATTGAGACTAGACTCATTGGGATTGAAATAATTGAGGACATTGGTGAAGCCAAAACCAAAGTAGGTGTATGTCTTGTTGAAATACCAGCACTAGAATTAAAAGATGCTTCAAAGCTAATACCTCTAGAATCAGATGTCACATCTACAAATGTTCTATTCATGTTAAAGTTGGTAAGACTTGGAGTTGTGACAGGTAACATTTTTCCTAAAGAAAACATAGTCAGTTTAAACTCCTTAGATCGTTAGGATTTTAACTTACCTTGGCAAACAATATCAATATACAGGTTGTTTGAAATGATTGGATCCAGATAGATTTGATTGAATGAATCGTATCTGGTTTGTATAGTTTCATAATGAAGCATGTATAAATTTACAGAGCTGCTATCAAATAGTGTAGCATTGTAGAGTTGAAGTGTATGAGATCTACATCCATTAAATTGGTATGAAAATCTTACATAATATTCACCATCAAATTTGTTACCACTGATAAGATTGGTTGAGTTGAAAGAGATTGTATATGGAAGTGGATCAATACTAGAGATAAGCTTCAGAGTTCCATGTGAAAATCCACCCTTTTTATCCACAATATGGATAGTCCATGCCAGTTCTATAATATTAATATCGGAACTCAGATTGAAAGATGGTGTATTTACAATAATATTGCTCACCATTGGAGGAATTAAATCTCCATCTTTTAGTATAGTAAAGAAAGAAAAATATTAGTTATTTGATATAAATATTATAATATTGATTTACTTACTTGATTTACTGACAACTAATGGTACCTTATATGCATCCTCATAGGTTGTAGACAAAGAGTCTACTATACTATAGACGATTGGACCTTGTGGATGACATGTTTGAATTGTGAATGGGATCTTGTAAAGATTGGTCTTAAAATCGAAATATCCTGTAAACAATTGACTATCGATCATGAATTGAGGATTGATTGTCGGATCATTAATGGTGAGATTAATGAACAAAATATTTTGGACAGGTCCATTGGTCAGATCAATATTATTCTTTTCGAAATAGTATTTCTTTTCAAAGAATGCATTTTCTTTAATTGATATAAATAAGTTAATATCAATGATGATCTTGTTTGTTATTCTATTCTATTTATACTTACCATATGGTAGATTTTGATATACATTGAAATTATAATTATAAGGAATGTTGGGTGTAAGAAATAAGTTGTTCATATTGATGTCTGTGATTGTAATACTATTCAAGAGAACCCAATTTGGCAATAGATATTCAAAGATACATGTATCGTTATCGATAGAAAAAACATAGGGGGATTTAGTTGGTGGAGTTTGAACCAATTCAATTGGAGTTTTCACTATCGCTTGTGCAATATACATATGAGGTGTCAATTGAATTCTATTAAACACTTTAAGTTCCATCTTAACTACAGAGTCTATTAGGAGTTAGTTATTAATTGTTAAAAATAGATATTTTTGTAAAATAATACTTGTCTTATTTGAAATATCTCTGTATCCTGTAAAGGCATCCCATATAGCTATTATTCGATTCGATGACGATAAGACTGGAATCTCCACTTTGAATTTAAAATCTACTGTTGATAGAATTAAATCCATTTTTGCAATGTCCACACTATTTATAGAAATAAATACATTGTTTAGACTGTATCTTTTGAATGTTCCATTTGAGTCAAAATGTAAAAGAAACCAAACTAATATTGGAAGTCTGTGAAACTACAGATGAATTTATACTCATTACCAAAGCTTTTAATAAGAATCAATTAATTTGTACAATTTTCTAAAAAGAGTAAAAGAGAATATTAATTGTACTTACCATTAGTTGTGTTTAAAGTATTTGATACAAACGAATGTGGATAGACTTGGTTTTTTGAGTAGATATATAGAATATGCATCAAAAGTATTTGTTAATTGTTGGAATTCTATATATGTGTCATTTCGATCTTTAACAAAGAAAGCTGAAAAAGAAGTCAAAAAGTAAAATGGTGTATTTTCATTGGCTGTTTGAATCGAAAGTGTCCTCACAATATTGGTGAGTCTATTTTCTATGGAATTTGGATAGTTTTTCGGTACCATAGAATTGTTATTAGGAATGACGGATTCATTAATAATAATGATTGGGGAAGTATCTTTAAAATAACATGTTAATAATATAATTTGTTTAAAAGAACATATGATATTTACTATTCCATGGCAAGAGTGAATCTATTCTTCTATTAAACAAATTTTGTTGTCCCAAGGAAATTGTTAACACAAATGAAGACTTCAGATCTGTTGATGGATAATTGGTGCTAACACCAACATATACTCTGCAATACCTAGATTCTTGGGGAAAAAGATAACACACTCATATGGTTGTGAATCAATTGAGCAGGAATATCCGACGGGTGGAGGTGTATATCTAACGAATTCCTCTGGCAGCTGTAAAATAATAATCATATATCCATTCATCATCATTTGATCTATAATATTCACTTGACTCCAAAGTATGAGAGGGTCTAAAATTGATATAATAGTATCAATATTAGAATCACCAGACAAAAATACTCCAAAGAAAACTTACCTGTACACTTGTTGTCTAAATTCAATACGAAATAATTCGATGAGACATTTAAAGCAATAGATGTCTGATTGATATTATAGGCTAAATTGGTAAGATAAATGTTGTACCCAATAGATTGTGTTCCATTTTTAAGATTTAAATATTCGGAGTTAAGACTGGTGTTTGATGATATTTTAAACTCAAGACTCGTCAAAACCTGAAAAGAAATCTCTGTGAAACACGTAGTAATTCCATTCTGAGTAAATTGAAACGCATCTCTAAATTTAGTTTGATTCCTTAATTGTCCAACTAGTAAAGTATGAATAACATATAAAATAGAGTACATGAAAACACTACAAACCTGTGCAATTCAATTGAAATAGAATAATAAAAGTAACCAATAAGATGTATTTCATTTGTTATTTGATTCTACTATAGGTAGATGTAAAAATATAACTCAAATACCCATAATCAGCATAAACTAAGTGGCCCCAACAAAACTAGATATTTATTTTTTTGATCAATTTTGATTTTTCATTTACAACCAAGATCATGATTTTTTCTGAACTTGGTCCCACTCTGTAAAGTACCATCATCTTATTTGATATATTAAAATACTAATAATAAAGATAAATTGTAAAAACAAAAATTACATTTATTTATTTAGGATTCACGAATCCTATATACAAAAAATAATTACAAGTTGAATTTTCTATATACCTTACAATGATTCTACAATCAATCTATTGTGAAACTCATTTTATTGTAGATAAATATATATATTTTTGTAATATGTGGGTAGTTGTATGAAAATAATGTGATTAGAAATATTGTGGTAGATTGATCGATATCCAGATGCAGATGGATGATCAGTATAAATATATTGATGATCAAGATATTTTTTAGTTAATAGTATCTATATATTTTATCCATAATAAATTATGATTAAAAAATTAATAATAATAATAGTATTTGTTTTAATAAATATTCATGTTTTGTATGGAGATATGAATTTAATGGATATGAGTTCATTTAAAAATCCAGTGGATTTTAATTCAACGAGGCATGTCGAATTGGTGAATCAAGAAAGAAGAAAGAGTGGCCTTGCCGAACTCCAAGAAAGTAAATGCTTAAATGATGCTGCTAAATTTGTTGCGGAAATGACAATCGATAAAAATAGAATCGAAGATAGGTATCTTCTCCTCCACAATAAGATTTACGAATATGGTCAAGACACCTTTACCACTTTCACAGAAAATATGGCATGGACCTACAACGATGTGTCAGACCAGAAGATGATAGATATTTTCATGGAAGCTCCCCATAACCTTTTAAGACATGATGTGACAAACATGGGAGTGCACGCCCAAATGAGTAAACTAACTGCAGTCAACAACCATCCAGAAGTTCATACAGTATACTGGTTACAATTGTATTCTGATGGATGGTGCTACTCTGCTAATGCCAATTAGGAAAAATAAACATGAGTGGAATTTTTACAGTCCGACCAATTGCTGGTTCGTTTTGATCAAATTTGCTGTTCCTTTTAATTCGAATCAAAGAAACTCTTTTAAGTGAATAATGAAACTTGTAAACTTGTGCTTATTCTTAAGAAACAACAACAAAGAAGTCCTTTTAGGTCTTAAAAAACGAGGCTTTGGTGCAGGAAAATGGGATGGCTGTGGTGGCAAAGTAGAGCCAAATGAGACTGTCGAAGAAGGTGCAATCAGAGAGGCTAAAGAGGAATTTGGTTTGACACCAACAACAATGTACAGTGTGTATGTATAAAATATTACGATCGATCTATACTATCTATTTTGAGAGTGTGCTTTAGATAGTTGCAGTGATCCTTGCTTGATGGTTTAGAAGCGTGCGTGCAAGTTGTTAATAAAGTTGATTGATCAAGTGGCAAAATACATTTCCATTACAAGAATCCAAAGTACAAAGGTACACCTATGGAAAACCTAGAGAATCATGTCTTTGTCGTAACTGGTTGGACAGGTGAGCTTACAGAGACAGAGGAGATGAAACCAAAGTGGTTCAACGTCGATGACGACGATGATCATGGTGGAAGTGTTAAAAACCAAGAAACTATGCCATTTGATAAGATGTGGCCTGACTTCAAGATATGGTTTACACATCTCAAAGAGAATCATTTCAAAGTTAAGATGGATTGTGTGTTTCACTTTGATGAGAATGACAACATAGAATCTTATCACCTATAATAAAGATATTGATATGATATGATATGATAATAATATGATAAGGGATAATAAAATAAAAGTATTCGTTCTTTGTTTATTTAACTAGTTGGTTAGTTATTATCATTTTATATTGTTGTTAGTTGTTATGATGTGATGTTATTATGGTATGTCGACACATTATCATTGATTTAATAAAATGTGATCATTCTAACACCACCTAACTCTCCAATAGTGAGTGGGAGATGTGATTTCGGACATGCGATAAACATAAAGTTCTTTGGTACGTCTAATGTTTCAGAAAGTTTTTCGACGACTTGTGAAGTAAATGGTGAGGCGACGGTAATCAAATCGATACGGATTTTTGGATAGATCTTATCCAAAAATGCAACGTTCTCGGCGATGTTTGAGGGTGGATTTTCAGAGTCGTAGCAATGAACGATACGAATCCAGTTGGTTTGTTCATTGTCTCTGATGTAAAGGATGGCCTTGTTCAAATATGCAGGATCCTCCTTCGATGCAAAGAATACTACTGATTGTGAGTTGATTTTAGTGATTGCCTTTCCAATCCAGTTAGCCAATCTTTCTCTTGGTCTTCTGAACTTCTTCAAAAGAATCAATGAGAAGTACAAGATCATCTTTAGCAATCTGTAGGAGATGGTGGAAAATGTTAGTTGCTATTCCTCTTAGAGTCGTCTCAATGGTTAGGATTTCAACATACTTTGCACGGACAAACATAACCATGATAATCAAAGCAGTGACAACGAAATAGATAGCGAAATAGGCGACTGTGTCTGGGTCATTCATGATATTGGCAACCAAGGCAGTAAGTACGAAACATAGAGAGAAAATAACACCCAACCATGGTGACTTGATTTCTCTTCTCAAACTAGATCTCTGTAGTTATGATGATGATGATTGAGTTGTTTTGTGATTAGTAGGTAACGACAATAATAATGAATGCTTTACTATCAACTTACCTTGTACTTCAATAACATATTACCAACGGCGAATAGACTCATTACACCCAAGAAAGCAATTGTGTAAACACCAGCCAATACAGTGGTGTCGAAACCAGACAAAATAAATAGTGATGTACAGATGCAGAAGAATAACACAATGATGAAGTGGTTGGTCTTTCTCCATGGATTCTCGAGGAGAAGGAACTGTGGAAGACAACGATCGAGTGCCATTCTACGTACGAGACCAATGACACCTACGTAACTGGTAATGACAGATCCAGACAATACGAGACAAGCATCGATGGAGATCCAAATGGCAAACCATTCTCCAAGTGACTTCTTGGCTACAGTGGCCAATACACCACCATCGGTACTTCCAGCGATCTCACAGATGTGAAGGAACAAGAGATTCAACATTCCAATGAGTGGATTGAAGAATGTGACGATTGCCCACATATTACGGAGGGTCTTTGGGAAGACACCCTTTTCTTGTTGCTCAATGAAGTTGGATGAAGTCTCGAAACCAGTGACACCAAGCATAGCTGCACCGAAACCAAAGAAAATGTTGTAAGCAAAGTTGTTTCCTTTCCATGAGAAGGAGTCTGATGTGCAGGAATCTGAGCTGTTACCGGGCATTAAGTTTGGTGGAGTGATTCCGTGGATATTGTCGAGGAACACTGTCCAGTCACGCTTGTAAAAGAAGATACCATATCCACCAAAGACCAATATCAACAATGTAATCATGTGGAAGACAAAGATGATAAAAGCGACAATGGCAGACTCACCAATACCAATAAGATTGAGTGCTGCGAAAATTGCCAGCAACACAACAGTCGATGGCTTGTCACTGATACTTGGCACCAAACCTTCAAAGTATTTCATGGCAGTGAAGGCACTGACTACAGCAGTGGCGACGTAAGAAATCAAAGTGAGGGCAGCGGCCAAAGAGGCAATATGTTTGGATGTGGTGTTCAAAAGTACATTGTAAGCACCACCGTTGAGTGGCAACGCGCTACCGACCTCACCGTATACCTTTCTAAACAAATATAAAACAAAACATACAATCAACAGAGAAATTGGCGCATACATTCCTGCTGCTGCTGTACATAAACTAGATGTATAAAAAATACTTGATGTAATCTAAAATGATAGTTGTTGTTGTTGTTGTAACGATTAGCGAGACCACCCTAAATGACATCAACCGGTAGCGTAGGTACTTACATCGTTACCGCAAATGGCAGTTGCCAAAAGCTGACCAATCTTATGCTCGGATGTACCGTCGATTTTCTTTACTTTAGTTGGCAATCCACCGAGATTCAAGTTCTCGTCGGTGGTACCGATCAACGGTGATTCGTCGTCACCACCGACGGTGCGATTGATATTCGAAGATGATTCTCCATTGACGGCCATATTCTGGTATGAAGTTGAGAGTACATTTGGTAGATCGCTACCATCGGATGACAATCTCAATTGTGACTGTTGTCCCTTTCCAGGATACATAAAACTATATGGGTTACTTTGATTTCCACTTCCAGACTTGTCACCACCTAAAAGTGGTTCACTGGTTTCATCTTTTGATTTACCCATTATTAATTTACTATACTACTATTACTACTATTGATGGTAATACTACTACTACTATTACTTCTACTATATTATATTATAGGTAATGTAAACTCTGGGCAGAATAGTTTAGATTAGATTTTATTTTGAATTTACGTCCTTTGGTTTTCGGTTCGTCTGTTTTTTAAAACTTTTTAAAAAAAACAACAACAAGCAATAAATACAACTTGTTTGATTAACCAACGATCTTTAATAACAAAGACTTTGTTTTGATACTAATATAAAATTACAAATAAAATATATATATATATATCTAAGTAAAATAAATACTATAAATATATATCTAAACAACTTTAATCAATCTACTATCTAACTATTAATATCGATCTAAGCAATGAATAAACGAAAGAACGAACGAACGATTGAACGAATGTATTATTAAAACTAGTTATCTATTATTAAATAGAGAGATGTTGATGGTGAGATGATAAGTTATTCGATAATATTAAAATAAGATAATTATATCCTTCTCCGTAAGATGGAATGAAAAAATATTCATCAGAATTTTACTGAGCTGTTTGTCAAAAACAACAACAAAAAAATATCAAAAATAATTTGAAAATATATTTTGCATGGGAAAAAAAATCTAAAAACTCTATTTTTTGAATATTGATTAGTCGTTTGTTAGTGGATAACGATGGCGGAATCCCAATCTTAACCAGGATAACTTTTATCAAAGGTATTTTTACCTTTATTTATGCATAAATAAAATAAAATTCATACCAAAAAACAATCATACTGCAAATATATCAAATAAATAATAATATAATAATAATAATAATAATAATATTATTATTATTTTAAATATCAATCAATCGAATCTATTTTTTATTATTCATACGCATAGACACACAAACACACGATCTATATTTTGTTGGGATGCGTACTGTTGTGTTGTGTGGTGTGGTGTGTTGATAATATATAACTAAACTATTTTATTTATTAATATAATTTAATTTATTTTGGATACCATCATCATCCATCGCATATTCGCATACTATATCCTCCTCTTCTCTTCTCTTCTCTTCTTTAGATTGAATTCTCAAATTCTCAATTCTTATTTTATTTATATATTTGGATGAGTTTAGAATGTATAATGATTCTATGATTGTCTTTATAAGTTTTGGTAAAGCTAAGAAAATATAAATGATAATAATAAAACTTATTACCTTACAATAGCAATAATAAAAATAATAACAAAAGAGTTCGATCTAGATAATCTTTATGAAAACAGACTTGTGTGTGTTGTAAATTGTGTTTTTGTTGACGATAAATACCACTTGTCAGCAAAAAGTTCCCAAAGAGTTTGAACAAATAGATTTCAATAAAATCTAATATTAATTTATTTTTACATTCACATTGTTGTTTTTTTGATGCAACTTTAATTCATTCTTTCTTTCATTCATTTTGTTAGTTACATTATATATATATACATAAAGAAATAGCAAAGTTGGTTATATAATAGTATAGTATTATTACGAAGAAACCATTAAAAAATGTCTGAAAAAATGATTGAAGCTAAGAAGAAGGAGGCCGATGCTATGATGAAGGAGGGTGATAAGTTGTAGGTTGACGATTCGAACGAATCCGACAAATAGGAATCATTCTATGTTACACATAGCATAGAATTAAGAAATCTCATTAAATCATTATTAATTCATTTATATTAGAACTACAAAGACATTGCTTCGATGGAAATGTGATTGGGACAATGCTGCTATTGCATATGAAAGGCTGCAAAGAACTATAGAACATGCAAACTCTATGATTTGGCTAAATACTGTTTCACTAGACTTGCTTTGTGTCAAAAGAATATGGATGTGTATGTATATCATCTATTATAAATCAGTAATAATGGCTAATGATAATGCAAATGCAATTGAAATAGATATACATTGGCTGCAATGAGTTATGAATCAGCTTCTGCAATGGCAAAGGAATTGAATAATCAAGAAGAGTCCATAGAATTGCTCATTGAAGCAAGTAAAATATATAGAATCAATGGTAACTCATCTACTGCTGCAGATACTATGACTAAAGCTGCTATGTAAGTAGGTTTGAATTCGACTCTGTTTCACTGTATTGACAGTATGGTGTATCTTTTAGGTTGCTTGAAAAGACAGATGTTGCTAAGGCACTAGAGCTGTTGAAGGATTCATGTGAAATGCTTGATATTGACGATAAAGAATACTTGTCAGGTGACAAATTCAAGTTGACCATTTCAATGTTGTTGAGACATAAGATGTACAATGAAGCAGTCGAACAGTTGATCAATCAGAATAAGATGTTTGTAAAGATGGACAATACTCATGATCTCAACAAATCATGTCTCAGTGTTATTGTTGTTTTGTTATCAATCGATGACGTCGTCTCTGCAAAGAGAAGATATGACGAGTTTTTGACACATGCCAGTTTCCTTCACAGTCAAGAGGGTACCACAGCAGCAGAGTTGATTAATGCATACACATCAAACAACGCAGAAGCCGTCAAGAATATTAAATCAAGACATCTATTCAATTTCCTCGATAATCAAGTAAAGTGTCTTTGACAACAATTCATTGCAGCTGGTTCAATTACTAATATTTGCCATAATGTTATTTATAGGTTGCCAAGATTGCCAAGAATTTAGCTATTGCCGAAAATAATGTTGGTGTAGCAGTTGGAAATGATACTCAAGAAGAAGAGTCAGTCCTTTAAGACTGAATCATAAATAATTAGATAGATTATTTGTATAAACAACAATCCCAATATTTTAATAATATTTAGTTATAACATAGCAATCAATCATCAATCCTGTTTATTCTTCTTTTCTTTATCAAATATCATTCTCTTCATCTGTAGTTTAAATGTATCGCCAATCTTAATTGTATTTATATCAACTGATGGGGCCAGCGTAATCTTCACCTTTCCAGTTTTTCCAAATCCAGACTCCAACACTCCAGTCACACCTATATTCACAAGATCATCGATTGTTAGTTTAACTTTAGCAGGTGCATTCGTTTGTTGTTGTACCTACCATTTTCAAATGTAACTTTCATACCAATAAACTTTGATAAATCAGTATCTTTTCCAAATATATTCTTGCCAATCAGAGTTGATTCGCTGTGTATTCTCTCAACTTGTCCTTCCTTTACTTTGATCTTGAAGATCTGCAGGTGATTGTTGAGTAGCTGCTTGTTTGTTACATCGATTCCTTCCACCAATTCACCGTGGAATGCTATTCTACAACTCGAGGTATCGAGATTGACATCTAGTTTTGAGCCAATAATTGTGCTGTTGAGTGGGCACAACACTGGATGTTCAAACGTCAACAAAGCATATTGTGATCCAACTGGATATTCTTGACTGGTTGCATTCAAACTCTCTAGGTAGCTATAGTTTTGTCTTTGGATTGAATTGATTCATTGATAATTTGTCCAAAGCTGGCGGATCTGTTGGGTCTGTTGTTGTTTGCTGTTTATTTCCAAAAAAATATTGCTGTTGCTATCACTGTTGAATGTCCAATAGTAACTAGAGCATCGTTTGGTTAGTATCCATGTGGCCTAATACGAAATTAGAGGAGTGAGCCTACCGTGAAACTGAGATTTGGTTTTAATATCATTCTTGTAGAATCTAACTTTCTCAATTCCTACAATGGCACCATTCAACAGTGGAACTGTCTTTGGGGAACAGAGCAAGCCCCTCTCTAAGAGATTAGAGTCGAGTTGAGTCACGCAAATACCCAATCGATCACCTTGAACAGCTCTCTTTACTGGTTTATGGAACATCTGCATTGATTTTACTTTCTTTTCAATATTTAGCTGAGGAATCTGTATATTTTGGTTGATTTCGACTGATCCACGAAGTACTGTTCCTGTCATAACTGATCCTTGACCCTTGATTTGAAAGCAATGATCGAATTCAAATAGGAATGGTCCTTGGTCATCTCTTTTTGGTACCTCAATGTAGTTTGACAGCTCTTTGATGAGTCTGACTACTCCACCTACATTTTGTGAATCTGGTGATGGATTAGCTGATACAGGCACATAGGGGAGTCTTTAAAGCATGTCTTTTTCCAAAACCTTCTTTAGCTTGCTTATCATCTACATTCCACAATAGGTTAGACCTGTGTCAGTTGGGCCAATAGCACTCGTATTTATTACTTACAGTATCGATTTTAGTTTGTCTAGATTCTTCAGGTAGTTGGTCGATTTTATTTAGTACGATAATGGCCTTCTTACATGTGATCTCACCTATGACAATGCACTCAGCTGTCTGTGTTTGAATACCTTTAGTAATATCAATGACCAAGAACATCATATCAATGATTTGTGATCCTTTAGTTAACAGTTAGCTATAGTGTTAATAATGAATACTGAGACAGTATAGTAAGCTATGAAGATATATGTACCACCAATAATAGTCTTAATTAGCGATGCATGACCAGGACAATCTACAAGTGTATATTGTATATAGTTATATTTGTTTGCAATAACTTCGGGATGTTGTTGCAAACGCTCTGGTATGTCCGATTGAAACGCAGAGAACCCAAGATCCAAAGTAATTCCTCTCTCTTGACTTGCTGGACTCTTATCCAACGCTGCAGTGGATAGGCTAGTGCTCAATGCTTTTGCAAGACTTGTCTTTCCACTGTCCACATGACCCATAATACCAATATTTATATTCAATGGCTTTTTAATCTCATTGTTGCTATTGTTATTGGTAGTAGTTGTAGTAGTGCTTGATTGATCACTCATTTCGAAATTGTGAATATCAATGCTTATATATTATGATCAACCTAATTAGGACAATGACAAAATTAATTAAGTGAAAAACACCATTAATCTGGTTGTGGAAAAGAGAGGTTCAGCAAAGATCAGTTCCCAAAAATTTATTAATGAAATATTTATAAGGATTTATTGTTGATGGACCACCAAAACACCAAGTCTTATTTAACTTTTGTTTGAAATTTTATTATAATACACCATGTTGGAAATTGTTGTCTTTTGAATGTGAGTAGATTGGGTCAAGTATTCTGGCAGCACAGTCTTGTGATGAAAGAATAGATTCATTGTCAGTCGACCCTGGATTAACGGAGCAAATGAAAATTCTTTGGCGAAACAGTTTCTCCGAAATTGAATGGACCATCATGTTGATAGAAGTTTTAGTCATTCTAGTTTGTACATGATATGGATTAGATTCTAGTAAGGTTTCATCTGGTTGAACTACATTGATGATATAAGACCATTGCATGTTTATCATACTGCTCATAGTTTGACCATTGGGTAGCATTATGGGGTGTAGTTGCGAAATCAACATGAGCGGCACTGTTACATTTACCAATTGGAACTCCAGCATTTCTTTTACAGACGGTTCATTTGGTGTTGTGGCAAGGAATTGATTGGATTGTTCAATTATTGATCCATTCCAGTAATAGAAATTTCTCTTTGAAACTTGGTCCATTTTAAGTTCGGGATTGGATGATAGTTTAATTTCTTTTTCATATATTGAACTATAATACTCAGGAGATCTTATGGTTGTTTTTGAAGCATTGTTGATCAATACATGTAGTCGAGGAATTGTTTCTAAAACATATTGAATGAACTCTTTGACTGATGGAAGATGTCTGAAGTCTATACCATAAATCTTCAATCTTCCTATCCATTTGACATGCTCTGGAAGCTCTGAAAATTTAAGATATGCATTTTGAGGAAATCTAGATGTAATCAGGACATGATAACCACACTTCAACAATCTCAGTGCCGTTTGAAATCCAACTTTAGTAGTTGCACCCGTTATTAATGCATATCTCTCCTTTTCATTATAGAGCTCTGTATCCCACTGGTCCCATTTGAGCTGGTTTTGATATTTGCAATCTTTACATATGGATACATGTTTTTCAACATACCATGCCATCGGTATATTACACTGCAAGCAATTATTTGTTGTACCACATTTCCACTTGGGTGGTGATCTTTGAAGAGCATTGTCAATATCTCTTATACTTTCAAGTGGTATAATTTTCATTTCTTTCAGAACCTCTTTCACCTGCTCCTCACTATCAATATTTGGACCATAGGGTAATTCTTGCTTTTCTAAAGTGCCTATTCTATTAACATGGTATCTAAATCTTCGTTTCATATCACCCACCAATGATTTTTCACATCGTGGATTATGGTTACAAAGCGAGATACATGATGTATTAAACCCTCTTAAAGTATACTTTGCTACTCTTTTAGCGATATCACTTTGGTTTGGGGATATTATGTTGGATCTAGTGCTTAATGATAACATTCCTCTTGTGGTTGTAAAGATATTGTTGACACTTGGATCATAAACAAATGACGTACAATCGAGATCACAAAAGAGTATATGGTCAGAAATCTCACGAAGCAGTTCTGTTGAGATTTTAATTGGGCGATATGGATAGAGTGGTAGAATCGTAATTGATTGATCTGTTTGCAAGATTTGATATGAAACAGGAATACTGGATACAATCTCATTGACTAGCTGTTGAATTTGATTTGGTAGAAGTGATGGATCTTTGGAAACCAAGTATAAGTTGATATCAGATTTCATCCACATTGAAGAATTGAAGTATGTATTAGTCTGGTGGTTAAATGTGCCAGGAGTGTATTCTAAATATGATCTAATATATTTTTTAACAATATACGGAAGAGGTCTGATAGCTTGTTCGCTGGCAATGTAACACTTATATAGTTGATTCCTGGCACTTGTGCTAATAATAGAGGCTAATACAGCGCCACCTGCAACTACAACTTTGAAGTCTTTTGATTTCCAGGTGACCTTCTTCAAAGAGCCATTTGCAAAGAACGAATGAAAATTGATTTTAAACTCATGGAAACTTGTTACAAAGGTATCAATAGATGTATATGAAAAGACAAGAGTGTCATCTAATGGAGCTATAGTAACAGGTAAAAAATCACTTATTATTTTACCATTGAATTGAAAAAGCGGTAGAAGGTACCTATCTTGAAGAGGTCTAATCAAAGAACTTTCCCTTTGAGCTCTAAGGGTTCTTGTCATTGAAGTGGCATACACATAGTATGAAAAGTAAGTGGATAAGTATGTTTTTAGCCAATCATTTCTTTCCCAGACACGAGCCAGTTGAATGAGTTCAGCAAATGACAAAAAATTGTGAACTAATAAGATAAATTTCAGAGGAAGACCAACAATAGAGTTTAAGATAAGTGTCTCAATTCTATCAGTCTTGAGATTGTCTCTTAATTTTCGAAGCCAAATATTGTGCCAGCTCAGTATTGAGTGTACCGAATTCACTTCTTGTACCGACCTTTGGAAATGATCGTTTTCTATCTTCTAACAATAGTGAATAGGAGTAATTTTCTTCTCTTTGTCTTGACAAAATTATTATTAATAATAAATTTAGATTCTTCCTTGTTTGGTTTTCTCATCAACTTACATCTTTCTTTTTCTATTATAAGCTCTTCTCTCAGCCCTTCGGTACTTGGGTCGAACTGAACCATTTAGTAATTCAGATGATAATATATCAAAGTTTTTAGATTTTTGTTTGGATTTATTTCGATTCCTTTGTTGATTGCTCCTCTGATTCCTTACAATTTCTTTACTTTTATTATTATAAATTTTACTTAAAGATTTTAAATTTATTAATTTAAATTCATCTAGATTTGTCAATATTACATTTTTTTACAACTTACCTTCGTTCATTTCTTGGAAGAATTCCTGGTCCAAAATAATACAATCATCTTCATCCATTTTTTAAATAAAAAAGTATTCTTCTTTTTGTTATCTAACTACTACTATATGTTTAAAATCAAAATTGAACATAAAGGGCTCCCTTTATGTTTTATGATAAATCGTCATCATTGTTTGAATCCTCCCTCATGTTGCTTTGTCATCCTTCAAAACTGAAAATATATGTCAAAAAACAACTGAATTTTCACACAATTAACTTTGAAACTTTTGTAATTTTTATGGGGAGTGTTAGGTGAGATTTATAATTATCTAGGTCCCTGTGAATCAAATAAATTATTTATCTTTATTGACTAATATACATTAAGATTAATACTACTAGTCTGACATACTCTAACCTTGGTGCCTTTAAATTTTGTAAAATTTCATAACTTTGATCTTCAAATTTGAGCCAGAATCTCTTTTTTTAGAGGACATTAAATTTTTTTAATCATGATCTATATTGTGGTGTATTTCCCAAATTCATTATGATTCAACATGGATTTATTTAAATATCATGGAGAATAGTAATGACTAAATATTTACTTCTTTATATATATAGAAGATAAGTACAAGGAAAGAAATTCTATTAATAGGTGTTTGTGTATTTTATTATTAATTCATTTCTTCATCATCGACCTTCATGTGAGGTAGCACTTGTTGGAACTTTAGGGTCATTCTTCTACGTCTGCCTATGCATTTAACTATAATAATTGTGATAGCAATAACAATTAAAATAATACCAACAATACCAACGACCAAAATAATGATGAAGATTTCTATGAATCTTGAAAAAGCTTGTCCTTCTCTTTCTTCACTTTGATAAGGTACAAGGTAGTTTGTATTGTAAGCGAATGAATCATCGACTTTAATTCCACAGTTAAACATATCTCTATCAGTGTCATTACCCATAGACACAGATAGAAGTGAATCATTTACATAAATGGTTCTTTTAGGGTCAATTGTATAACAAGTTTGAACTGTCACATTGTTTGGAGTAACATTTGAGAAGTTACCATGAATATATACATCAGTATCATGTTTTTCAACACCAGTAATATATGGAATTTCTGATGAAAGATTGAGTTTAAGTGTTAATAATTCAGATTTTACAACTATAATTAATATTGTACATACTTCTTGAGAGATAGATATTTGTTGTATTCAAAACTACTTGGAAAAGAGTATCATTTTGATAATCAATTTGTATTGAATAGTTTCTATCCGCAGTATATACCTCAGCGACATAGCATATTATTTTACTTGGATAACTAGTGTATAAAAGACATGGTTTACTTTCAATATAGACTTTATATGACCAAAAATCTGAGAGGTTGGTTTCATTCCAATGATATCCAAATTCGACAATAGTATCTTTATAACTTTGGAAATTATTTATTCCCCAAGTACCTTTGTTTTCAATAACTAATATTCATTATATATTAGTGGATGAATGAAGAATATATTAGTTTATTATCCTTACCATCTTTACAGTTAGTTATTGAGAAGAACAAAATTAAAAAAGATAATATAAGAAGTTTATTCATTTTCTATTTATATAATAATGTAGTATTATTTTTGACAAGTTATAAATTATTAATACAGATATCTATTAAAACAAGATAATCAAATTTAGTTCTTTAAATAGAGAATGAACATATTCAATATCGTATCTTTAACACATAGACAAAAGCACATAGTTCATTCTTGTGATGTTAAGAGTATAAATCAGTTAGTGTTTATTAATATCAAATTCAGCTTAAATTTTTATGAGTAATTTATATTTGATTAACTACATGGTCATTTGATATTATCATTTAATCTGGATCACTCTTTCATAATTGATGTATTGAAACCACTATGAAAAAAAATCATCATAATATTTGTTTGTAATAAAAATAAACATTGTTTGGTTGTACCTGTTCGTCAAATTATTTTATCTGGGGGACAATTTTGAGCTGAACCACCAGATCATATGATATTTTTAATATTTCACTATACCACCAATGCGAGTTTGCAGCAACTGAAGTGTAGTTCAAATCGGAAAAGGAGACAGTCCTTAGTTCAGATATTCGAGATTTGGTGTTGATTGGACAGACATAACCAACTGCTCTGTATGAAAATTCAAGAAGAAATTAAATTTGATTTTCGATGTAGGTTGATTTGTGTATGCTAGGTAAACAAAACCTAATAATATATTTCTGGTAAAATTGGAGTGGTGTGCATTATATACAAGTAATTTGTTTGAATGTAATATTAAAAGACCTTAAGACTGCATATTAGCTCATGAGTATGACCTTCTTTGTCTTTTGTATTCGGGTGCTGCCGAGGACGATGAAGATGAGTTGGTATTACTCTTTGATCGATCGGGTATGATAGTTATGTTCAAATCCTCATCGGCCTCCCAACCTATTTCCTCCTGTAGATCTTTTTTCTTTTTTGATGATCTTTCAAGAATTGTGTCAAGTACCTCTTTAAAACTCTTTTTACGTGCAACCCATTCTCTTCTTGCTTTGGCATGATTTGCCTCCAGCTTTTTCTTTTCTGCAGGTGTCACCACCACATTCTTCTTCTTGTATCCATTAAGCTTCTCTTCGAGCTGGCTGTTTTCCTTCTGTAGAGTATCGATTCTGTTTGCAATTTCTGTGTTGGTGAGCTGTGCCGACAGCTCTTTTGAGTTTGCTTGGAGTGTTTTCAGCTCCTGCTCCAGCTCATCCAGTTGCGTCTTCAATGTAGCGTTTGACTTGTTTAACTCCTCGATGGAGACCTGCTGTACCAAAGGCTGTCCATACTCATCGACTGGGTTATCTTCCTTGTTGTCTTGGTCGTACCAATATATGAATGCCTTTCCACTCTCCTTTTGTACGATCTTGCCATTCTCAGCCAAGTACTTGAGCATCTTTACAGTTTTAGTTTTTCCCAGCTGTGGGAAAGCAGCCTCAATCTGCTGCGGACTGAACGGTCTCGAATTCTAACAATGCACACCCCGCACGCAACCATCGAATCAGCAAACGAGTCTATCTAAACCGCAAATCGTCTTAAATTAGCCAACATACCTTTTTCAAATAATTGATCACTAATTCTTCTTCTTCATTTCCTTTATTTGCTTTTCCTTTTGCGCCACCTGGTGCCATGATATAGCTGCTCTTTTTATTTGATCAACACAAAACTAAAACTAAAACTAATAATAATAATAATTATAGATCTACAAGTAATATTTAAATAAAAATATTCATTTTCCAAAAACAGAACAACATTTATCATGTGGGTGTGTATAGTTTTTTCATTTCCAGTAAATTTTATTATGATGCAAACACTCCAATTCATTTTTTAATTATTTTCTTGATTTTTTTGTTTTAGTTTTTTAAATTATTTAAAGTGACACATCCACGAAAGGAAATTTTGTTGGTATTGTATGTTCATAAAAAACAAGCACAAACACCCTAACCTGTTTATTGTTTGTCAATAAAAAAATACCTTTTTAGTTAGATGTTTTTATAATTAATTGGTTAATAAAATAAAATTCGATTCTATCTTTAATAGGTAGTGTGTCGTGCTCATTTGATATCACTATCACCCTTTTATTTCTCAACAAACAAAACGAATTAAACTCATACTTCATGATAGATATGCGATGATTCGAATCGATGAACGATGTTATAGAATATCATATTGACTTTAATAATAATAATTATAATAAATATAAATTTAAATATTAATATTACTGATAATAATGCAATAGAACAACGGAAAACCAACACACAAAGTAAATACCAAAATAACAAAGATTTATTATTATTTATTTAATTATTTATTTATTTAATTTTAATTTAATAATTATTATTTTTAATATTGATACTATATTAATATTAATTATAATTTAAATATTTAAAAATCATCTTATCATTGCAAATTTAAATTCCACCCCCTAATTATCATCCACCTAATTCAATTTTTCATTTGCTACAACTATCTTGTCTTTTTTGAATCAGACAAGATAACAATAACAACTTCAACATCAACAACGACAAACCTTTTCATATAAACACTACTACTATTATTTTTATTATTATTATTATTATTATTATTATTGATTTACTATAACTATTTACTAATTTATAAATATAAGAGATAATATTCATTGCCAATAATAATATAATAATATATATTAAATATAAATAATAATATTTTTGATGCACTGAAATATTAATAAAATTACCTGTATAAATATCTATAAACAACAGTAGAATTGTAAAGAAAAAACAAAGTGCTCTAAATTTGTAAATTGTAAAGCAAAGCAAAGCAAGCAATTGCTAATTGTGTTAATTTAATTTGATTTTCATTTTATTATTGTTATAATATTCTTCTTTGTACAAACAACTATAAAGATGGAGTCAACTGGTGGGGATCTGAGCCAGTTGAAAATAAATGATTTTCAAGAAAAGGATTTGGAGAAAGAGAAAATAGAGAATGGTATTTTAAATGATAAGGGCGTGATGGAGAATTGGGCCCACCTAATTAGGGAACCATCGATTGCATATAAATCAATGTATTCTCCGCCATTGGATAGTAGTAGCAGTAACACCAGTGAAGATCCTTCTTTGTTTTCTTCCAACAGTTCCACTGCGAATTTAATATCTGCATCAACCAGCGAAGGACTAAATAATCAAACACAGGAACAGCAACAACCAAAACAACAGCATCACCAGCACCAACACGATAAACCACTTTCAGCGAGCGCACCTGCTAATCCAATGACACACGAAGTTATAAAGAAGGAAATTAACAATGGTACTGGATACAAAGTCAATAATAACTACAACGGATACAAGCATAACTTCAATCACTCCGGATATTCATTGTACACCGTTAATCGCAATGGAGAGGCTGTGCAAACGAGACAACCTGCCACTTCATATCAACCATACTCACCGTCAAGCTCTTCATACACATCTTCACCATCACCATCATCGAGTGGGTCTTCCTTATTTATATGTCGATACAGCCAAATCAACAGCATCCGAAAATACAACCAATGTGGATTCATCACTAAGCTCATCCGAAGGCTACATGTACGCCGAATCGAACCATTCTTCTTCATCTTACTTAGCATATACCACCAACAATACAGAACCTATCGACATTGATGTACCTCTAGATCATAATATACCAAAAGTGAACATTTGGCATGAACGAGAACGCTGTCAAAGAGAAGATGGGCAAGATTACACGTGGAACGAAAAGTTTCAATATATTATGGATCTACCTGAAAATGATGAAAAATATAAATATATGGCAATTGTTGCTAATGGTAAGTTATTTTAATCATATCAGGATTGAATATTTTCTTATAATTGAGAAACAAATACTCTAGATTTTGTATATTGTGCAAACACATTTTGGAAAGCTTATTATTTCTGAGAGAAACTTACCCGAAGATCAAAAGACAATTAAACCATTATCATTGGGTGGTGTAGCTGGTGGATACAAATATAAATGTCAAGATATTATTTTCAAATTTGTGGTTGATGTTGAAATCGCACCAGGTTTATGGATGTATGGTGACACTTCACGATCTGACGAGAAAGCACAAAAGTCAGCAGGACATGAATTGAAAGGTTTGAATCATTTCATGGAGTACTCGAGTGGATTGATAAGATTCCCATTGATGGCTATTATTGACTATAGAGGATATCGTTTGTTGGCCATCTCAAATCTTCCAATCTCCAAGAACACAATTGTTTATGGATCAAATGATGGAGGAAAAACCATTCACAACAGTGATCCAGTCATTGAGAAAGAGATGGAACGTTTGGCCTCTATTATGAATACTAAGGGTCACATGGTTGGACTTACTACTCCAAAGTTGATATATGGCCCGGTGATATCGAGGTGCATAAGGGAACCGATGGACGTTATTACATGTTGGATTTCGCTCGTGCATTCCCACCCGAATACCCTGCTCATATTCATGGAAAAGTTGGTCGTGAAATTTTCTATGCAATGTTTGCGTCCAGAGCTTATTAGAACATCGGAGGTACCCCTGAGTCCAGATGCTTTTTCTGGGTTGGCAAACTGGAAAAGATGAAGACGATTCTAATCAAGAGGTCATTGATATGACAATTAAATATCACAAAAACATTATCCCTGAGTGTGCATCCTATATTCAAAAAGCATTGGTATGTTGTTTATTACGAGTTGTCTGTCAACAAACTTGATACTAACTATGTCAGTGCAATAGGAGGAAGATATAGTATGTGAAGCATCTGATGAATTTTTTGATAGTTTGTTCTTGAAAGATTTAAAGAAATTTGTCAATTGCAATACTTTTGCTGGATACCAACAGAAATCTTTTTGAAATGATTCGAATGGTGAACATGATACATGGTCGTGGTATTAACATCAGATATCTTGGTGCTATTTTGTCAGTTGATAAAGGATAGATTTTTTAAGTCTATTGTTTTTACAGAGATGGTTGCACGTGTTTGGAAAGAAACTGATACTTGCCAAGTTTAGAGAAAAGATGGACCAAACTAACCGACCTTCAGATGAGCCAAAAATCATTGTTGCTGATGTGTTTGACCTTCTCCTAAATACCCAGAGATCAAACGAATACAAGACATTCTGGAGCTCCATTCAAACCGGTAATTTCAAATTTGCTGCCCTCAGAGCATTCCCAAATTGCCTAAGTAAAAGCGAGAGATGTAATGAGTAAGTTTAAGATAAAATTCCTATGAAAGAAAGTTACTAATTCATCATTCATTTAGATATGATTTAAGAAATTCTTTTGACTCGAAACTTTTGGTCCTTTCGTATTATTCAAATGTTGAATTTAAAGATTAATACAGATGCACTGAACCAATTTGCATCAAATCCAAGATATGTGATTTCCATATATGATATTATGGAGGTTGAGTCTCGTGTCAAGTATCCAACGGTTATCGATTATGCCGCCGGTTCACATTTGATTTTCGAAGTCAAAAAGAGATTGCTACAACCAAAAGTACCACCTGCAGAGTTGAATCGGTGGGTGGAAATGGGACAAGAGAAGCTCATGATGGCACATCGTTCGATGCCAATGTCCAATAGAGTCATTCTACGTAAGGCTGCATCATACATCTTGAAATCAACACTTTCAAATCAGGTACTCGCTAGCTACCTCTTAATCAGAAAGGGAATCAATATGCTACGAACATACCGTTGCACATGACCAAACTGATCCCAACATCCTGGCACTGTGGGCAATGATGCATCATAAAGTCGCCACCTACTACCTGTTCTTTAGTGTAGATGTGGTCCACTTTAAACAACAACTGAACATTGCCAAGCAAAAAGCTAGAGGCTGCAATGGAGCGCGCAGATCTTAATACCATTGCTTCACCCTACTTTAGACTTACTCTTCCCAACTCGTGCATTCTGAAGAATAATTATGGTGAGTCCATAAAGAAGTGTAAAGTTTACGATTTGATATCATTTGTTATCTATCACTACAGTGCCCTGCTGATAGCAAAATCAAAGAATTCTTGCGCCACACACTCGAAACAATTCCAGAAATCAGCCACCTCTACATTCCACAGCAACTGCGACATCTCTTAAACGAAGAGTTTTTGTACGAATACTTTGACCATCTTCCAAAATATTAAGAAATTAGTATTGAGCGACCTCTATATTTACACCCAAAGTTGCATTATCCTGCTTCCCGCTTCAAAGAGCTGATGTCTATTCATTTTACAGATGTGGATGTACGTAAAGACAAAGTTGATTTACACACCTCCCTCAGTGATAGCAATGAAAGCATCCTATTGAACACAAATGAATCTAGTAAACAGTCCAAAGGAGATAGGAGAATTAAGCAATATTGACACATTACCAAAGTTATTGTACAAATGGTTTGTTGAATGTGTCAATCTCACATCCATCTATCTCAGCGGAATATGGATCAACGATCAAACATTTGAAAACATCATTCCTCTCATGTGCAACATTAAGGAGTTCTCTCTTGCAAATACCTCAGTTACCAACAAAACCATTCTTGCATTGGCTCCTATTTGTCAATCTTTCAAAGATTTCACTTTGCAAGTCTCCTGCTATTAATGATATTGGAATGGCTCCCCTCTTTAAATCTCAAACATCATTGGTTGATGTATCACTTTCGCTCCGAAATATAACCGATCTTACAAGTATTGAGCTTGCCAAACACTCCAGAGACTTAATCAATCTGGATCTGTCCTATTGCATTCAACTTACCTCCAGCTCAATCGCCGAAATAGTAAAGAATTTCATCTAATCTCAGATCACTCCGATTAACAAAGACTCAGACCGATAACACTGTAGTTGAAGCCCTCGAAATCAATGGATGTAAAAATCTAACTTATCTCTCATTTGAGAATTCAAATGTTACTGCAGAAGGAACCAATACAAACACTTTCGATACTAGAGCCACCACTCAAACATCTCAGACTATCTAATTACGATGGTGACTATTCAGTCTTGTGGACACTCTTTAGAAAAACTACCAGATCTTACCCACCTGAGATTGCCAACCAACCTCAACCTACCAAACTTTATGACTACATACAAGACTTCTCATTGATCAAAACGATCAAGTTATGGAGATCCCTTTTGAAAAAAGATATCAGAACTCGATTGTTCCAACTTAAACGTTTCTGTCCAATCATTAGCGGCCTTTTTTAGATCTTACACCAATGATTGAATCACTTATAATGGATGATTTTGAGATTTATCGACCATGTTACCAATGAACCTGTTCCACTTGACGATAATCTTCTGGCAATCATTGGGAAACTATATATTGAATCTCAAAGAGCTTGGCATTTTCTTCTTTCCCTGTCGAAAAGCGTGGTATAACTCAAATGCTCAACCGTTGCACATCAATGAGGAGAATCATCATGAACAACTGCAAATCCATTACACCTGAAATCCTCTTTGAACTTCAAGTGAGTACCCACACATCAGCTTTATTTGCGATCACACCAAATACTCTTTGCAGTCACCTGAAATGGTGAAATACAAATACCAAGATTGAAAAGCAGAATATCC
This sequence comes from Heterostelium multicystogenum, assembly GCA_003667245.1. NCBI lineage: Eukaryota > Evosea > Eumycetozoa > Acytosteliales > Acytosteliaceae > Heterostelium > Heterostelium multicystogenum. The sequence continues at coordinate 39,971 of RCNN01000048.1, read as the reverse complement.
AAAAAAAACAAAACATAAATAACTCAATAAAATGTAATGAAATTTTTAACATTTGAATTCAATGTCAAATGTCATTCCAGAATCAAATAGCATTTCGCGAACATTGCAGCATTATTGTACATTTCAACATCATTATTATACACTAGATTTCGAGTACTATATTGATTTGGATCTCATTACATGAGATAACAAATAGAATCTTTGTCAACTGCAAAAGGATCATACTATGTCATAAATATATACCAGTATATATAAAAATAATTTAATTAAACCTGTGCACTTATGAAGATTTGAAATATGAATAGATCACAAGCAATAGTTTCTCATATCCAACAGACATTCCTTATCTAACCTTTAATGATGTGCAAAACTACCAAATTATATTAGTCCAGGGGCGTCATTGGAAAACTTGTACATTTTCGATGATAATGATTCCTATTTGTATGAAAGTTTTAAATCTGCATTTCTTTCAACTTCAAAGGATACAAAACACCTTTAATTTAAATCTCAGGAAAATAATATCATTTAATTATTTAACCAACGAATTCAATAATATGAGTTTAGATACTAAATATAATTATATAGAAACTAGTTTATATTGTAATTAATATATATAAATTAAAGAAAGGTTTGTGATTTTCAAAATGTTTTAGAACACTTTATTTTAATAAATTATCACAAATTCCAAAACTGACCAAAATGATGACATCTATTTTCTTAATGAAACTTTGTATGTGGTTCTTGGAGCACAGATCGGTTACTTCATCAAAAGAACCTTTGATTTTTTAATTATTTAAAAAACAATTTTTTTTGAGGTTTTTTTTTTTAGAACTTACACACACCAGATTTAAAAATAAGGAAGCTTCTTCGATTCCATAAACAACCCCACACACAATTCAAAATATTTATATTGTTATATCTATATTACCAATTGTTTTGGTTCTTTCTTTGCTTTCATTCTTTTTTCTTTTTTAAATAATAATAATAATTATTATTAACTAATTCGTTGTTGGTTATTATTATTATTATTCTTGGAAATAAACTTGGTAGTTAGTTAGTTCATTGGTTGTACCTTTGCTGCTGTCCTTTGTATTGATTGATCGATATCGGTACTAGTCCAAAGACAACAACTTACTCCTATCGAATAAATCTTTATTTGTACATCCTTCAACAATAATATAGCAACTACTACTTCTACTTTGGTTTATTGAAGAATATTATTACAATATTATACAACTACAATTATATTTAATAAATTAACTTAAGTGTTTAGTTATTAATATATATCATTAAAAATGTCTCAACAACAACAACAACAACAACAACAAGAAAAAGCAAAGGAAGATAAATCATTTAGAGAGATTCTTTCTTATTGGGCTGTTAAGGAACCTGTAAATAAAACAATCAACTTTGCCTTCTCCCTCTAAATTGAAACCATCAAGATCAAATTCAAATATACACCAACTTAGTGCTTCATCAGACTCGGTTGGAAGCCAAAAACTTGGAGCTTCATACGACCAAATACAGATTCAACCACAGCAACAACAACCACATCAACCTGAATTCCAACAACAAGAAATTTCAGTTGCATCACAGGAAAAGTTAGTAGACGAAATCATTAAGCAAGTAGAGCAGCTAGAGAATCTAGATAAAGAAACCCAACATCAAACACAACCTACACAGCCAGAAGAAGTCACTCCACTACCAGAGGAAGAAAAACCAACAATAATCACAGAACAACCCCAGCAACCAAACATTATTTTATCTGTATCGGAAGCAACCACCCCAGAAATAGCACTCACAAATTCATACACATACATCAATGAATCTCCAAATGCCTTGTCTCACTCCACAGTTTCAACTGCCAAGCTAACTGCCAGTATGAATGGAATCAACCTCAGGACCAGCAATAATTGGGCGAATATTTCCAGAGTTCCAACCAATCCATACATGACTATCAATGAAAGCCAACAAATGTATCAAGCGCAGCAAAATGACTCACATCAATCATTTAGCGATAGCTATGTTATAGTTGGTGATGATTCAAGTGCAGAGAGCACCCACGGATCATCTTATTCATTGTATACAGTTGCTTCATCTGCATCTTCATATACCTCGTACAGTAGTGGAGGTGTTTCCGGTGGATATCTTTATGCTAGCTCAAATCACTCACAATCATCATACCTGGCTTATTCAACGGCCACTGAAAAGACACCAAACAAATTCAACATTCCACATGAGCACAATATTCCAAAAGTCGATGTATTCAAACCATTGACAGAGTGCCAAAAGATTTCGGCTAAACACACCTGGAATGACAACTTCCAAATGCTCTTGGCACAGGAAGACTCCGAAGAAAAATATGAATATCTATCAAAGGTTTCAAACGGTAAGTACTATTGCTAGTCCTAGATCTAATTACCAAATTCTAACATTGGCTAACCATTTCCTTTAGATTTTGTATATTGTGCAAACACATTTGGAAAGATTATTATCTCAGAAGTTAATTTGCCCGATGAACAAAAGACAATTAAACCATTATCATTGGGTGGTGTAGCTGGTGGATACAAATATAAAATGTCAAGATATTATTTTCAAATTTGTGGTCGATGTTGAAATCGCACCTGGTTTATGGATGTATGGTGACACTTCGCGGTCTGACGAGAAAGCACAAAAGTCAGCAGGACATGAATTGAAAGGTTTGAATCATTTCATGGAACACTCGAATGGATTGATTAAATTCCCACTGATGGCCATTATTGATTATGGAGGTTATCGTTTGTTGGCAATTTCAAAATCTCCCAATCTCCAAGAACACAATTGTTTATGGATCAAATGATGGAGGAAAAACCATTCACAACAGTGATCCAGTCATTGAGAAAGAGATGGAACGTTTGGCTTCAATTATGAACATCAAGGGTCACATGGTTGGTTTGACGACTCCAACATTTATCTACGGTCCAGGAGATATCGAAGTTCACAAAGGTCATGATGGAAACTACTATATGATTGATTTTGCTCGTGCATTCCCACCCGAATACCCACAAAGTAGCTTCGATCGTATTGGTCGTGAAATTTTCTATGCAATGTTGCGTCCTGAATTCGTTAGTCGTTATGAAGCATCACTCAGCCCAGATGCTTTTTCTGGTTGGCAAAACGGAAAAGACGAAGATCAATCCAACTTGGAGGTTATGGAGGCAACAGTAATGCTTCATCAAAAATCTATTCCAGCATTTGTTGAGACTTTGCATATTGCTCTTCGGGAAGAGTGCCCTGATGAAACCTATATGATGCTACGTTCCAACATCATAGGAAACATCGAAACCAATCAAAACGACTACTCTATAAAGGTATTCCAATTGGTTAGATTGATTAACTACATTCATGCCTACGGTATCAATCTCCGTTATCTTGGATTAATTTGTCAGAAGACTAACAATAGAATGTTGCGTAAGACTCTGATGACTGAAATTGTTGCACGTGTATGGAAGAAGATTATTAAGGATCGTCTGCGTGAGAAAAATGGCAACTTCCAACCGTCCATCTGATGAGCCAGCTCGTGTTCTTTCCGAGGTATTCGAGATCTTACAAGATAAGTCCATAAAGGCCAACTACAAGGACTTCTGGTCAAATAATATCGCTGGTACCTTCAAATACGCCGCAATACGTGCTTTCCCACATTGCTTCACAGAAAGCGAAATTTTCATCATCATACGACTTGCGTCACTCCTTTGACGTCAAGCTACTAGTCATTAGAATTATTCAAATGCTTAATGTTCGTATCAATTCCGAAGCATATAAACAGTTTTTGGCCAATCCAAAATATGTTATCTCCAACCACGACATCGAAGATGTCGAACCAATTGTCAAATACCCAACTGTTGTTGATTTTGCCGCAGGATTACATTTGGTCTACCAAGCACAGAACAAGCTCAACTCATCACACTCATCGACATTGGAGGTTTTCCGTTGGATGGAAATGGCACAACAGAAGATGCAAGCGGCACTTCGTTCCATGCCACTCTCTGCCAAGGTTACAATCCGTCAAGCATCTATTTTCATTTTGAAATCAAATCTCACCAATAGTATTACAGAGTCAATTGCTCAACTCCAAATTGCAAGCAATCTACTTCACCACGCTTCCAAGTGCCCAATCAACAGCAAAAATCCAGACATTCGTTCTGTACAAGGTGTTATTTACCTTAAGCTTGCCACTCATCATCTTTTCCACAAAAATGACTTTGTCACTTTCAAGAAATTCCTTGACGAGGCCCAAGTAACCCTTGAGAGATCCCTCGAGCTAAGTAATGAGTCACTTGGTAATTTCATTAGACAGTTCATTTCATTCGACCAAATCAAGTCCACCCAAGGAATGGATCACGATGAAATTTCAAATACTGTCATCACTTCCAACACTTTGCTTCTCCATGAGCTTATTACTATCGTTTACCTGTTGAAGTTCTCACCACAAGATTCAAGATTAAAGACTTACCTCCCACTTGCCATTGGTGAAATTCAGAATCTTTCTCAGCTTGAGATACCAATATCTCTCAGAAAAATAATTGATGATTCCATCGTAGCCGAACTGCTTGAAAACCTTCCAAACCTTTTCCACTTGGAAGTCCAAAACATGTCATTGACACCAAGGATCACCCATATCATTTCCAATCTCCAATACCTGAAGTCCATCACTCTAACCGACTGCAACGTAAGCTCCCATGGTGCAATTGAGAATGATATTACCAATCTCAATCAATTCCTCTCTTCTCTTCTTAAAGGTACTCCAATGCTAACTTCGCTGACAATCGACAGCCGTAATTTCGAAGATGACGACTTTAAGGACATTCCACCATTGATGGTCAACCTCACCCACTTGGCTTTGTCCCGTGGTTATATCTCGAACAAAACACTCATTGCCTTGGCACCTTATGTTGGTAACCTCGAGTCTCTTGAACTTAGAGTTTCAGGTCAAATTACCAACGACGGAGCTGTACCTTTACTCGAGTCATGTAAGAAGCTCACTAAGTTGGCACTCTCCTGTCGTCAACTCACTGATGATACTGGAAATACCATATCTGCTATCGCCGAAAATCTCCAATATCTTTCACTTTCTGGATCCAGTGGAATTAGTGCAACTGTGCTTGCTGAAATCGTCAAGAATATGCCATCCATCAAAGTATTGGACATCTCTGCTACCACTGCAAACTATAGTGTATTTGAGGCACTTGAGTCACATGGAGCCAAGCATCTCACTAAACTATACATGGAACAAACCAGCGCCTCAACAGATGAATTCAACCCCACTACAATCGCTGGCAATGATTGAGCCATCCAATTTGAAGGTACTCCATCTTGCCAGATATATTGGCGAGTATTGTGTATTCTGGAAGCTGATGGACAAGCTACCAAAGTTAGAAAAACTTCGTCTTCCACAACAAATACACTTGCCAACCTTGATGATTGCCTACAAAGAACATTTGGAGAATAACTTTGAACTTCAAGAGCTTCCACTCTCAGAGGTTACTCATTTGGATATGTTCATGTCTGTCCTCTCTGTCAGCTCACTCACACATATTTTGGAGATGTGCCCACTCCTTGAATCTCTATCCCTGTCAGCCGTTACCTTTGTCAACGATCAAAGCATAGTCATCCAAGTAAATGACCAAATACTAGCCTCTATCTCTTCACTTTTGTCCAATCTCAAAGAACTAAATCTTTCCAACCTCCCATTAGAAAAGAGAACCGTTTCATGCATCATATCGCGTTGTCCTCACCTGAGAAAACTGTATTTGTACAATTGTAAAGCCCTTAATGCCCAAGCGATTTATGATCTAGGCAGAGAGCACTCACACATAAAATTCTTTGGATAATTCATAAATCGACAATAAAACACTCAAAAGGATCTTCACTAACAATAATTAGCAATTGAATAATCTTCAGAGCGTGTCTCATGGAACCATTGGATATATTGTCTTGATCACACATTCTTTGCCACTACTAATAGATCACACGGAATACCATAGAAAGATTCGATTCTCATCTTTTTCAAATAACACTCAAAAGATATCTTTTTAACTAAAGTAGTGATATCAGTTTATACAAAATATCACGATAATAGAATTTATTCCATCAAGATATTTGTGATGTCACAGAATGTAAAGGAATGATCTTATCTTCTGCAAACCACCATATTAATTTTTATAGAACCACACTACTCAGTAAAGATCTTTAAAAAAAAGAAAACGATTTTTCGAATGCGATGTAAAATTCATAAAATTGAGAATTTATTGAAAAGGTGGATCGAATGATGGAGCCTAAGCATGATCGGATTTGTTAGTGTACTTCTATTTTATTTTTTTTTAAAGTTTTGCCCCCAAGATTTTTGGTGTATTAACAAAAAAAGTCTAAATAGATTTCAAATATTATTATTATTATTAATAGCTTAATTTCAGACAGTCATCACAATTAATAATTGGAATCATCATCATCACCATCATCATTCCACAAGTTTGAAATTTATATTATCATGAATATTATCTGTCAAATAACTAATAATAACAACGATTATATCTATTACAATACCATCGCCACCTACGATTCTTCATGTATAATTGACAACAACAATAATATTAATAACTAAATAATATAATAATATCACCTATTTTAGTAAATATCCTAAAGTAACAATATTCATAATCATTACAAAACATACATTATAAATTTATAAATACACACAATTAAAAGCTGTCAACTTTATTTATATAATAATAGAGTTACATTTAATTTGTCAAACTTTCATTACCATCAAGCAACACCACATTTTACCATATTTATTTTAGCCAATTCTGTTTTTATTGCTAAAAGATTTCGAAATCCCAGAGTGTTTTTACCAATTTTTGCAGATTGGTTTCTTGTGCCACAAGAAAAAATCATAACATAATTTCTATCTCATCGATAATAATTAATTAACAAGTTAATTCTGTTTTACATAAAGTAAGTTTTTGAAATTCTTAAGGTTGCCCACAGTGTTTCTTTCTTCTTTTTTGTTGTACATTCCAACAGATGATGATCATCAAATTATTCAAACCATCTTTGGACTATTTTATTGTATTTTCTTATTAATAAAAAAATTCTATTTTCCGAATTAAATTTTAAACAAAAGCATATCATCGACATCATTGTGATTAATTCAATTATTTCTTCTATTATTTTCATTATTATTATTTTGGTAAAGATAATAATAATTTTCAAATAGGAATTAAAAATAAGGCATTTTTGATCTGAATACAATGTCCTTATTTTCTCGTTTGAAAAATACACTCTATGATTCCAAAAAAAAACTATGATATATCGCTCTATGCTGGCAAAAGAAGATACCTCCTGGTGGTGCTAGCAGAGATTCAAATTGTGGTGGTGTGTGGAATTGTATTTGGATGGTCTTCTCTTCAGGAGGAGCTTGTCAACCAAGGTTACTTTAAAAAATCTGTGTCCTGCAGAACAACCTGTAAGATTCTTTGAACCTTTTAAAAAATTGCTCTCTATTCTAACTTGAACTTCATATAGAAATGTAATCAACAAAGCTTAAGATTAAATCTTGTATATACATTTGGAGCTTTTACTGCCACTGGATCGGCTTTCTTTAGTGGCGCCCTTTTTGATAAATATGGTCCTGTGATTACCAATTTTTTATCACTTATCATTATGATTTGTGGATGTTTACTTTGGTATTTCGCATCATGGATGAGTATGTTTCAACACACTTCAATAGGGATTTTTAAAAATAATCATTAATTATTATTTTATATTAGATGAAAACATATATATACTTGCATTTTCTTTTGATGGGAGTTGGTGGTCCAGCTTGTCAAGTTAGTTTAATGCATATAAAGTTTGTATTTCCATCTCTATTTAGAAATTTTCAATTTTATTGACATCCATTTCAGCAATCTTTTCCCAACTTATTATTCTTCGATATCTACATCATTCTCTGGAATGTACGTTGCCTCATCTTTTATTTTTAAAATATTTCAGGTAATAGCTACAAAATACTCAGTCCCAGTTTCCGATTTGTTTTTGTATTACATGGGAGTAGTTATTATCATTATTCTGCCGACCATCTTTTTGATGCACCACAAAGCCTATCTACCTATCGAAGAGTATAAAGCCAAGATTAATAAAGTCATAGAGGATGAAGAATCAGTAGGATTGTTAGACGATGAAAAAGAGCCAGTTACAACTATGGCAGTACAGCATGACCCATATTTGGTCATGAAGAAGAGACCATTCCTTCAACAATTATCCTCGTGGCACTTTTATATTTTGGTTATTTTTATGAGCTTCAACTCATTACATAATGTATATTATGTGGGTATAGTTGACGATATTTTTAAAGACAGTAAGTATATCATTAATAGATTCCTATATATTTAATCACAAATTAATCAACTGTTATTAGATCAATTATATATAAATTGCTTCAATTATATATGGAACGGTGGTGTGCTATTTGTTCCAATATGTGGTTTGTTAATGATGAAGTTCTCTTTGCCAATGAATGGATACATTGTAAATACTATTGGAATATTATTTGGCATTTGCTCGTGTATTCCAGTGCCAGAATTACAATTCGCTGGTTTCGTTTTCCTGTCATTCCAAAATGTTTACATTTGGGGATTTAAATTTGTTTATCTAGGAGAAGTGTAAGACTTGAATTAATTTCAAATCGTTAATTAATTACTAATTGAATTACTTCAGTTTTAGTTATGATAATTTTGGAAAACTTCTTGGTATTGGTGCAATTTTAGTTGCGATTATTGGTATCCTTGAATATCTATTGGTATACTTAACTTTGAATGTATTGTCATTTTTTTATATCAATTTAATTTTGACTATAATAAGAACAACTATGTATATACTACCAATTATGATGACAAGATATGTAAGAAACACAAAATGAAAGGACACAAACAATACCATTCTTTAAATATCCATGTCGATGAATAATAAAAAAGTCATTAATAATGTCCAATTTAAAATTCTTTCCAATATAAAAGATATGTCAAATGATTATCTTTACACTTGCTCAGATCCAATCAACAATTAAATTTTGTTTTTGTTCGCCATGATTGGCAAAACATGATTGTACAATTTTCCAATGTATTATTTATAAATTTTAAACAACAAGTAGTAATAAATCAATGAATTAAATATTAGAACTTTAAATAGATATTTTTAATTTAAAATGAAAAGAATTCAATATACACCAAATGAGAATTCAATGCACAAAAATTATGGAAGCTGAAGGGTTTCAATGCCGATTTGATTGTCTAGAATTAAAGCAATGGAACAAAAGAACAAAAAGACAATGGTTCTTTTTTAAAAATTTTCTCAACATGTTGTTACATGGATTGGGGATTAATTTAACAATGGGGTTTTTTGTAATTGTTTAATAAAAATGATTAATTTGCACATTGTGGAGATTTTTTTTGAATCAGTTTTTTCATTCATTCAAACATATGTTTGCTAGTTGATACGTTTTTGGAAAAAAATCATAACTTTTACCACTACGATTCAATCAATCTTTTTTTCAGATTTAACAACAGTCAAAACATTTATAATATATATATATAATTAGCAAGTGATAAATAGATAGATTTAATAGAAAAGCATCATTTATATATATACAGACATTACTGTTTATGTTTGTATTTGTTTAAAACAAAGCTTAGATCTTCTTTAAAAAGCAAAGAGTATCTTTAAATTATTAGCTGTTTATAGAGAGTCAGCTGATTGTTGTATAGAGTCGGCTACTGATTCAGGTCGAGAGTGGAGAGATTAGAGGTATACGATTATAGCACAAGATTTACAATGGGATCACTACTGCGGTCTATATGGGGTGATTATGATATATCGATATACAGTGGGCAACGCCGATATTGGTTGCTCCTCATTGCCGAAATTCAAATGTTCTTAATCTCTGGTATCGTATTTGGCTGGTCACCATTGGAGCAAGAAATGGTGAAGCAGGGCGCATTTCAATATCTTTGTAATCCAGGCGAATCTGTAAATATTGCGGCTAACACCTGCATCAGTTCACTATGATTGACACTAATATCAACGATAGACATGCAACAGGCAAGAGCTTCGATTGAATTTAGTATATACTTTAGGTGCATTTACGGCAACTGGATCAGCCGTTGGTAGTGGTGCGATTTTTGATAAGTATGGACCAATATGGACGAGCACTCTTTCATTGATAATCATGATTCTTGGGTGCATCTGTTGGTACATTACCGATTTAGTTAATGAAAATTTGTATATATTGTCCTTTGCATTGTTGGGAATTGGTGGACCAGCCTGTCAAGTCAGTTTGATTCATATCTGGTAAATAGATAGATACATAAAGATTAAACATTATCTCTGCAGAAATTGACCGATTGTTCTTGGATGTTAATTATTATAGCAATTTATTCCCATCCTATTCAGAGACCATCTCAACTTCATTCTCAGGAGTATTTGTAGGATCGTCATTTGTATTCAAAGTCTTTAGCATTATAGCAGAGCAATATGGTGTTCCGATCAAAGTTTTGTTTTTATACTACATAGCGGTGCTTGTAGTACTCTTTATTCCTTCGATACTATTCATGCACAACAAAGCCTATCTACCGATACACGAATTCAAAGAAGCGATGATGGAGAGCTCGGAAGATTCAAAGGCTTCGAACCCCCGTGGAGAGGTCTACTCTCCACAAGATATCGAAAAGGTGCCAATTATCAACGCACCGCCCGTCGTCATCGAGGATCTCACCAAGCCTGAAGATGATCCTTACTATCTCGTCAAGAAAAAGAACCTCATTGGCCAACTAGTGAGCTGGCCATTCATATGCATCGTTTTGTACATGAGTATCAACTCACTTCACATGGTATACTACATTGGCATTGTCAATACTCTGTTTGAAGACAACACCAGATACATTGATATTTTCAACTACTCTTGGAACTGTGGAGTTGTTCTGGTGCCAATTGTCAGCATACTCATGCAAAAGTTCAACCTCTCCATCAATGCTGCCTTTGTCAATCTCTCTGGTATTCTTTTTGGTATATTCTCCAGCATTCCTATACTTCAAGTTCAATTTGCAACATTCTTTTTCATTTCACTCCAGAATGTATATATCTGGGGATTCTTTTTTATTTATTTAGCAAATGTGTAAGTTATTATCACCTAATCATTCAATCGATCAGTCAACACACTCAACCAATCACCACACTACACCACACTGCTTCTACAGTCGACTGTTTGCTGCTGTGAGTTCACTAAATATCTACTATCATAGTAGTTGGTTACTGTAACTGACGATTGACCAACCGACAATCAACTTCACAGCAGCAACAACAAAGCACTGTTCATAGCAATCATAGATTTTGTATCAAAATATCAATTTATTCTACTTCATCTAATAACTTTAAAGTTATTATAATCATCTGATACTAATCTTTAAATTATCTCACTACACACCAATGATCACATCAATATCCTTAATTGTCAATTCTCAAAATTGAATTTTCACCTATGTTCGGAATCCCGAATCGATGTGATGATTTGTTTGTGTGTTTTTTTTTGACAATTACAGATTCAGTTATGCAATTATGGTAAACTAATGGGTATAAGCTCTGTGATTACTGCTGTTGTCGGTTTATTGGAGGTATGTACCAACAACAATGATCCAACAATGATCAAAAAGACTTGTTGGTGTCAACCGATTTTGACTTCTACACTTTTACTGACCCCTATAATTTTCGATGTTTGATTTTATTTGACAATTCGCCTATTTTTAGTATCTGCTTACATATCTGACCTTGAATGTTTTCAAGTATTTCTGGATCAATATTGTTTTAACCATATTAAAGTTGTTGCTATTCTACCTGCCATTCAGAATGTGGCTACAAAACCGGAAGGCCTCCAGAAAAGGAGTAAGTTCTTCGTCTAGCAACTACTCACACAACTATAAGCCAATCGACGACCAATAATAACATTGCCATTCATTCATTATAAACATTACATCATATTTATTTTATCAAAACTTTGCAAATTTATGAAACCAACAAACGTGCTGATCCAGATCGGATCTCACTATTCGATTTTGTTGATTTGGGTTTTTCATCCCCTCCTCCTATATTTTGTAGTGATGTCAAAAAAACCAAAAAAGTTTATTTTGCACATTTCCATCCTTCTTCAAAGAAGCAATGCCAAGAACTTTGTTATTTGATAATTTAATGGAATTTATTTTTATTTTTTCATTGAGATTTGTTTTGTTTTTTGATGCTTTTTTCCTAACCGTTGTGGTAAATTTACTTTGGTGGTGATTGTAGCCACCGCAAATCAAAATAAATTACAAATATCCCCGGTTCTTGAAATTAAAATGCAAATAAAACCTCCTGTATTCTATAATTTATTTGGTGAGTTTAACAACTTTTCGAGCCACATCCATGTAAATTGTGTGAAAGCACGCAAGTCCAAGGTACCTACACCAGCACTTTTTTGATTTTTATTTATTTAGCTCATTGATATTAATGAGTGTATGAGTTTTTAGAATCAAATCAAACAATCAAACAGATTACATTTTATCAAACAATCACAACCAACACTCAAATTTAATAATAAATTATTTATTATTAATTTAATTTTATCATCAATTATTGCAGTGATAATAGATAGTGATCTTGTCCAGACAACCAATAATATTAGAACCCTATATCAAATCACAATCATTTAATATATTTATCTACATATCCCAATAATTGTGTTTTTTTTTCAAATTATTTTTATTTTTAGAGCTAAATTTGTTTTTTTATAAATATAGATTTAATTGTATTTATATTAACCTGTTATTATTATATTATTATATTCATATAAAAGTAACAAGAGGGAATAGAGTTAAAGTAGTTAAAATATAGTTTTATAAAATTATCATATTTAAAGATTTAAAGAAAGATGAAGATACTGGTATATTCTATCTTTATTTTCTCTTTGTTCTATGTAAGTACTTGGGCACAGACAGACTCATCCATTGATTTTGGTGCCCGATGTGAACCCTATGGTGGTCACCCTCTTTGTGATGGATTTTAGAAAATAGTAAGTTGTAGAATGCTTGTCACACTCAAGTGTTATCATCGATGAAAAATCTAAAAATAAATTGATGACTTTTTTATGATAGTTTTAGAAGAAAAATTAATTAAAATGTATTATTTTTTGAATTTATTTGAACTTCATTTATCTTTGTGTAGGTGCCTCTGTTTATATACCTGGTGGATGGACACAACCAGCAATGATTTCAGAACTAAACTCCACTTTACAGCTTCTTTCTGGTATATGTCAGAATGATACAAAGGAGGCGGGAATGATGAAGCTGGTCTTTCCATGTAATCAAGCATTTAGACCTTGTGTTAACGTTTCTCTGGATGGCTCCAGTGGAGGAAGAACTTCCGTTGCAATTTTCCAAAGTCCATTGCTATAGCAGTTGTATGGAGTTAAAAACATCTTGTCAAATTGATACATTTTTTTTTAGATTGTAGAGAAAAATATGATAGATCTGCACTCTTCAAATATCCAGACGCATCTAACCTCTTTCCATTATCAACGGTTGGTGGTACCAATACCTCAGAAAAATGTTTCGTAACATCAGAGATCAATTCCAATGGAACTATAGTAACTCCACCATTTCGTATGTAAACTACAATGTTATGTTTCAGAAAAGAATAATAGTATTTACAATCAATTCTTTAGAATGTCCTGGTAAATTAATTTACAGAAATTCAACAAAGGAACAAAGAAAAATAGATGAAGCAAATGGATATACATATGCAGGTGATCTTAAATGTGTATTCCCATGTCCAGCTCCATTGTTTACTGACCGTCAGTGGTTGATGTTTTATAATACCATCAAAGTTACATCTATCATATCCTTTATCTGTACATCCTCAATTATTTTCACATATTTAGTTTTAAATAGAAAATATGATAGGTACCTATTGGATAAATGTACATTTAATCAATCTTATTTAGCTAACCTTTTCCTCTATCTATTGTATAGACATGCTATTTGTATTATATTTATTTCATTTGGATTATGGTGTATTAATCTGACAGATATGATGATGATTGGAGGTGGACCATACAATATAAACTGTCCAGAGGAAGGTCGTGGAGGAGTCCAGTCAGATGCAATGTGCGCAGTTACAGGTTCTATTTTCCAATTTGGTGCCGTTACAGCCATTCTATGGTGGTCAACTATGGCTTTTGATCTTTGGTTGGTTTTGAAGAGAGTTAAAACTCAAAGATCATATGAAAAATACTATATAGTTATTTTTATCCTCTATTGCAATTTTCTTGACTGTATTACCAGCTGGACAAAAGAAATATTCATCCACATTCGGTGGTTTAGGGTAAATATCAAGAAGACAGATCTATTAATTTCAAATACTAATCTCATTATTATTATTATAGATGTTGGGTAGGAGATAATAACTATTTGAATGGCGTATTTTGGTTTCCATTGACATTTTGTTTATTGGTTGGAATTGTGTTTATTATATTGATTTTGCGTGAAGTTATTAAAGTTTGTATTACTAAAATGGTACATTGGAATATTATGAAATTCAATTGATTAACAAAGTAATTTTATTTGAATTTCAATAGGTTGTAAATAGAGTCGATACAGGTAAAAAGAAATCAATTAGAATCATTAAATACAATTTGAAGCCATTTTTGATTATCCTATTCCTGTTTATTGAATTTATTTACCTGTTTGGATACCATTTCTATTTGCAGGAGTCACAGGATAAGATCGAATCTAAAATGGCTGACTGGGTTATGTGTTTGCTTGAACAGCAAATGAATCCACTAAAGGAGTGTGAACTGAATCCAATTCCATTTGGGGGACAGTTCTTCTTCTATTTCTTTGTACGTTTCCTCGGAATTGAACTTTTGGTTTTCTACGGAATCAATCGTCGTGCCAAAAAGATTTGGATGACTTCACCATTCTTCCACAACCGTTTCTACTCAATCACATTCTCTCAGAGCAAGACCAGTATGAACTCATCGACTCACACCAGTCAAGCAGGTGGAAGTGTCAAGATGAGAGATACTGGATCTCGTGTTACTTTCGATGAGGGTAGCATTGAGGTATCCGATGTTAATCCACACAACGAAGACGAATCAACATTTAGACAAAATCGTTCCGAGGTGGATTCAACAGTTCCAGCAACTACTGTACCTGCAGCCAACCACGCAGATGTTGAAAGCCAAGAGAATACAAATGTTGACGACGACAGCGACAGTAGCGAAAGTGAAGATAATTAAACCAATCCAATTATATAGTATAGTATAAACATATAAAAGAAACAACATATTTATTAAGAAAACAAACGCATAAGAGTGGATTATTTGATTTAGACAACTTGTAGAGGGACATGTGGTTCTGGTGGCAGTATGATATTGATTTTGTCGTTGGCTTTGACCACTCCACCATTCAACACTATTCCCATGATTCCGGCTTTTCTTTGTGTTACTTTTCCTTCTGGATCGGTATCTCTACATGCCGACATTAAATTGCTTTCCAGTCCATTCAATTGTTGGCAAGGGTTTCTTAAGCCGGTGATCTCAATGAGAGCACCTCCATTGCCCAGCTCCAACTTTGTACCCTTTGGCAAGTTGAGTAAGTCAATATCTCTGGTGGTGATGTTCTCGCCCATTTGGCCTGGTTCGACACCATTTTTGAATCCCTTTGCCTTCAACTCCTGGTGCAACTCGGTATGAATCAAATGAACTTGTCTAAGATTTGGTTGATCGGGGTTGGCTCTGACTCTGCTCAGATGTTGAACCTAGATTGATTTTCAAAGCAACAGTGGTTATTATCAAGCCAAGCCTCACTTACTCTACAAGTATTACTTTATCACCAAAGTGAGCATCACCCTCAACGCCCAAACCAGTGACCAACTTGATCTCGTCCACAACTGGTTTTGACATACTATGAGTTGGACTCTGACAAACTGCAACAACTGACATTACTATTTCTATTTTATTGAAGTTCAAACACTTATATATTTATAAAGGTACTATACAGGATGGTAATTAAATAACTGTGTAAATAAAAGAACCAGTTATATCTATTTTGTTTTATGTTTTTACATGGGTGCTGCTGATCAATTTTAAGGTGGGAAATGATTGGTTGATTGTTTGGGATCTTTGCATAAAAGTGTAGTGGGTGAATATTGCATTAATTAATTCAAATTTAATTTTATTAACATTTTTTTTGGTCAATGCGTCAGTTGAAGGAACTGTTGAGTGGATAGTTGGAGAGAAGAGAAAGAGGGTTAGCTTCAAACACAGGATTCTTCTTTGAGATGAATCTCAATCTTACAGATGACAGAATAAGTTGTCCATTCGCTCCATCTTGTGACTTGACGGGATGGCACGAGGACGTCTAGACGTTGATGAGAATGTCCTTGTCTATCGTCTGTGGATTGATCTTGGTAAGAAGAGAGTGTAAGTGGGAGGGACACATGCATTGAGTCTCCTGGAGCAATTGAGGAAGGATTTATGTAAGCTGCAGGATCTAGATTGAGAGAATTCAATTACGACAGGGGATTCTGTGAAGTTTCGAAGTTGTTGATAGAGTTTTGTTCATCGATTGTATAGATCATCACTGGCACATCTGCACTTCAAGGTTCAAGAACCATTCTTCTCAACTCTGAATTCGAACACAAAGAGAGTGAGCTGATCCAGAGATGAGAAGAATGGAGCATTTTGGCACTATTCCAATACATCCAACGAAGATGGTATGTCTCTATCTGCCCTCTTAACCGAGAACTTCAGTCTACCCCAAAAGTCACCACCAGCTTATTCAATAGAGACAATATGTATATCCCATCTTCCAAGCCAATCCCTTCAATTCTATCTCCATTGACAATCCAAACACTCTCCAATCTCATCCTTCCCTAGCCTCCAATTGTGATAAATATTTTGGAACTAAAAGTTAAATCTCGCAACTCCACTGAAAGTTCTTGAATGACAGAGGTGATTTAAATCTTATTTAAATTTAAGTCCAGGTCAACTTGAGAAAATAACTTGAACATCTTCAACATGTTTAGGTTCATTTCTCATGAGTTCAGTCTTATTCATTCGATTGTATTTATCTATCTTAGGTATATGTTGTGGATTTGTTTATTAATTGATTTGATTGGAAAACAAAGTGTCAATCAAAGTATATAACAACACTGGGTCTATGATGTAAGTTGTCAACACCAAGCACCTAAACAGTAAAAAGACCCCTAATTCAAAGAGTGAATGTTACCTTCCAAACCACTGAGTGTCCTAATAAAAATGGTATCAGACGCTTCCAAAACTTAAAAATTTCCTAGTTTTTAGTTTAAATCAAAGCAAAACCGACAAATATGAAATGGTAATGTGGGTCCACCCTGTTGCCATCATTTGTAAATTTCGTATGAATTTTTTTGATTTTTTTTTTTGATTACCTTAATTATAATTATAGCCAACATTCATATGTTTTGATCTCTTGAGTAGAGTGGAACTCATCTGTTTATCTTTTCTACACATACCTATATATATTTATATTAGTACTATATAATATTGTAAAAATGACAAGTGTAAAATGGACATTGCTGACCAAGGAAAATTTGGAAGCTATCTTGGAGGTCAACACTAAATCATTCACTGCTGACCCCTATTTAAATTACATGTTCCACGAGATGGATGTACCAGATCGTCTGCCATTCATCAAAGCCATACAGAAAGCATTCATCAAACAAACGATAGATTCCAACCAGAGCTATTGCCTCGGCGACATTAACATCGATGGCATTCGTTCACTCGTTTTGATGTTACCACCAAGAGTACCATGGCCAGAGGATCTCTGGGAAGAGTACACCAAGAAGCAAGAGAAACTGCTCATGGAACGTGGATTAGATGTAACATTTAAAAGATTTATCGCTTTAGAAGGTAGAGTAATAACATTAAACGATCGTACCAATCTTACTAATATACAATCATTTCATTATAATATTATAGAATACTTTTCAGAGAAATTTGCACAATATGATTCAATTGAAGGTTACTATCTTTTGATTTTGTCGACGGATGAGAAATACAGAGGCCAAGGTTTGGCAACCAAGATCATGGAGGTACTGTTTGAAAAGCTCGATCAAGAACAAAAATCATGTTATCTCGAGTGCACAAGTGCCAAACTAGTACCATTCTACGAGAAACTAGGATTTGTAGCTCTAGAAAAGGATAAACTACCAAGAATACCCGAAGATATCAATCTTGATCTTGTTCCAAGTGTAACATTCTTTAAAAGAACACCTAAAAAACCATCATTATAATTGTAGTAACAAACTAATAAAATAAAACAACACAAAAACCAAATTTAAATAACATAAATAAGTATTTGTAATAAATAATCCAAGATGAAGGCTATAATCTACTGGTGCTATACTGGGTGTACATTTAATTTCATTTCTCTCTTTTTTGTGCGAAAAACACAAAATTATATTTTAATTGATTTTTTGGCTTGGACATTTGTGCAAAGCAGAAAACATCAAAATTAATTTTTTAATAAAAGGAATATAAACAAGATACCCTTGTTTGTTTACTTTTCTTTTTATTAAAATAATCAAAAATATATATATATATTTATATATATTCATTGTGCTGTACATTCACTTAATTTATTATTATTTACATATAACCCTAAACTTTAACAAAAAGCAGATATTCATATATTTTATAATAGTTGATGATTATTAGTATTATTATTATTATTAGAAAATAATTGAATAAAAGTATAATGATTGTAAGACATTGTGATTGTTTTACAATATCATCATCTACATTTACAACATCTACAGGAAGCTTGAATAGTTTATTCTTGACCTAGTTTATCTATTATAGACAATATTAATTTAAATAGAATCAAAGAAAGCTGTGATCAATAAATCAAACAGTCAACAAATCATTCATATCTTATTATTAGTAATGGGTAAGCTTTTTACTTATTATTTATCAGGCTCAAGTATATATACTTGTCGTACCTGCAAAGTGCATTTAGCATTGTCGGAGCAATTGATATCAACGGTATGAAGCATTTTGATTTATTTCATTCTCATATCCATTTTAACCAAATTATATATAAATATATTATAAAAGGATTTTCAAGGCAGATATGGTACTGGATATCTTATTGGTGAATGGTTAGTATTTCTGTAGAAGATAAATGTCACTACATGATAATATTTACTAACTACAATCATTAGTGTAAATGTTGTAGTCGGTGAAAGTGAGGATAGAAATCTTACAACAGGTATGCATGTCGTAGCCGATATTTATTGTATAAAGTGTGATGAGCATCTTGGTTGGAAATATGTAAGTTGTAACATAATATTAACTAAACTGTTAATATCAATAATACTAACACCAAGCATAATATTGTGCCACCTATTATTATCATTATTATTTTAAAAAAGGAATTTGCCAAAGATGAATCACAAAAGTATAAAGTAGGGAAATTTATTTTAGAAAAAGAAAAGATTAATAAAGAAACTCTTATATAGTGTATTGTATTTATTCATAACATACCCTTTTATGTTGGTCGACCAGTGGTTTGTCTGATTCCTGCTAGAGTAGATTCACTACATATTCACCATACTTTTGAAAGTGATGGAACCAAATGAATGAGTGAACATTATTATATTGGTCACCCTCCGGTAGTTCTTTCATGAGGTTTGGAGTTGGAGTTGATTTAAAGTTGAGATTGTTGTATATTTAGTTGACAACTGCAAATTGAATTGTGTTGTATGATTGTGAGTTGTCAATATGGTTTTTGTAATTACAAAGAATATTAATAATTGTCATCCACTTGGGAGGTCGAGATAATATGTGAAGCAGCCTCGATGACCTCTTTGGAGTGCGATACCTCGTTCACTATCATGGAAAGAAGCTCGCTGCTCTCACTTTTAATTGTGTCGATATCGAATCCAATTTGCTCTAGCATTACTTTTGATTGCTGTGGTGTCATGTCTTCTGTGAATTGATTGAGGGTCACTGGTGGAGGTTGTACCAGTGGAGCAATGGTAGGCTGCGACTTTTTGAGGTTTTGAGTGACCTCTGTGCTGACGATCGAAGGTACATCACGACGCAGTTGTTCTACATTTTTGATAGTGGAGGCCAACTCTGTCTTGAGTTGTGAGAGTTTTTTGAGGAGTGAATGATCTACTTGCTCCTGTTCGAAAGCCTTAATCACAGAGAGATGTACTTTCGATGTTGTGGTTGTGGGACAACAGGCACACCAGAGGCAACAGTGTCGACAGTGGCATCTCCAAGGGAGGAGGTACAGGTGCAATTACCTCAAGCCTATCATCCAATCCACTAAACATAGCATCTCTAAAAGTCTTTATTTGCTCGAGAGTGGTTTCATCGATGCTGCCATCCTCCGAACTCTTCTCTAGCATGTTCAAATTCTCACTGACAACCAAATCCCACAACTCCTCCAACTGGTCAACATAGATTTTACTGACTTGCTTTTTGATCATGATGAATCTAACTTTACAACAAATAAACAAAGTTGATAATAATAATAATAATAATATAAAATGATTAATACTCAAAGTTTCCATCATCATGACTTAAATTATCCCAAAAAATGGGTTCTGTAAAATTTTAAAAAAAGGAGGGAAAACTTTATGATCACTTTATTTTCGAATGTTGAAAAAACACACAACTTGCAAAGGTTGATCTAGCTAAAGTTTGAAATATGTTTTGATTGTTATTATTTTGAAACTTTATCTATTTCTTATGCTTGGCATTCTTCTCTGCTTCTTCTTTTGCTTTTTCCTCTTCCATAGCTTTTTGCTAATTGCTCTTTAGTTTCGGCTTCGATTCTTCTGATGTCTTCGATTGTCAATCCAAACCATTCGTCCATCCAACAAAACAAGGCTCTATGTGCTTTCAACAGGACATCTCTGCAACCGATCTTTTGGATCAAATTCTCAACCTTTGTTTGGAAACCAAAATACTTGAATTCAACATGAATCAACTTGTAGCATGTCATGACTGGCTCGACGGTGTCTCTCCATTTCTCTTGGTTGAGTGGACCACGACCAGTCTTTTGACTCTTGAAGAGCTTTGGATCTTCGGACTCTACGTAGTCCTTGGAGTCGATTGGTCGTTGGCAATATCAATGTAATCTACGATACGTTCCTTGAGAGTCTCCTCGCTAGCACCAAGTGCGTTTTCTATTTCACCACGACCTGGCTTGTGCATTGACTCCAAAGAAAGAGTGAGACGTTCACCAAAGAATGGACAACTATAGACTGTTTTACAGTAGGGGTAGGCATTCCAGGCCTTTTCTTCGACTCTCAAGCACTGGAAGGCAAGATGGCGGCAGCCAACTTTGGTAAGGAATTGTTCAATGAATGACTTTGTGTGTATATTGTCCTTTTGATTTCTCATCCTCAATATGGCTCATTTACAAGAATCTCAATACCTTCACCAGCTTTAGTTGTTTCTTTACTCTTCTTAGAGACCATATACAATTGAGCTATTTGATATTCTTCAACTGTCAGTGGCAATGTAATACGACTGAATCGATCAACCAAACATAAACATAAGAATTACTACTGTGCTCCACATTTTTAAAGCTCAATCTAAAGATTGATTGTAATTGCCAACTTACTATTCTTTGATCAACATGATTTTATATATTTGACTGATGAATGTATGATTGAAGTAAAAATATTGATTCTCTAAAGATAAGATTAATAGTTAAATAGAAGTACAAATACTATAGTATATTTAATTAAATGAGTTAGTATTAGAATTAAAAAACAAAAAAAGAGTAGGTTGTTTAATCAGAGGATTGAACAAATTAATAATCATAATATTTGAAATCTTTTATCGTGCAACAACAAACACAGCAAAACATACCACCACTTAAAATTCCAACAACAATATTAATAATTATAATCGGATTGTGTGTGTGGTTGGGGTTTGGATGGATGGGAATTTAAGTGAAACTAATAATAATGAAAATATTAATATGATTGTTTTGATTATTATTATTATTTTATTAAAGTATAGATGTCTGAATGAATATATAATATATTATATAAATATAGATAGTTGGTAGTTTTAATTATAATTTAATAGTTGAGTTAGTTTTTAATGCAATGTAATATTGATGTATTTCTAATCAATCGATTCTAACTTTATTTATCACCAGTGAATCTGTATATATCTAAAACTATTCCTTTTAATTGCTAATTTTCTATCTAACTATCTATTCTATTTTATTTGTCCTCTTGTTCGTTTGTGTTTATGTTTAGAATTATAAAATTACTTTAATCGACAACAACAACCAACAACAATATTATATTACCCTTGATAGAAATATTAAATAATGAATAAATTAATTGATGAATGATTGATTACTTAATAATAATGAAATTTATATTAATATTAAATCATCATGATAAAAACAACAAAAAAGCAATCAAATCAAAAACCTAAATATGTTGAATTTTGTTGCCACTTGTGAACATGATCATGTTGTTGTTGTTATTGGGGGTTAGATCCTTGAAAAAAGCAATAACCACCCACAGAGTCTCTACAAGAATTAAAACGAAAATCAAATAAAAGAGTGATTTGTTTTTTTTTGCAACTTCTGGCAAAACTGTAAAAAACATCTGGGAAGTAATCGGTGTCTTCAACACAATAAAAACAACAATGACAATGCATGACACAACGAAATGGCAATCAATGCCTTTTCATAAAATTAACAACTTTGCAATCAGTTGTCCTACTTTGACTTTCATATATATACATGTCAGCTGAAATGCACAGATCTGCTGACTCATCATCATCATTAGGCACAAGGTTTACTTTACTTGGAGTTTATTGTTGTGATGTAATGGTTACTTCTATTGAGGTAAATTTGATTGTACTACTTGTTTGCATATGTAAATAGTTTTCTATGGTGAATGGTTCGATGTTTGGTTGTTGCTTGATTATCGCGTCGAGCGATTGGTATGGAGTGGCGAGTGCAATTCTTTCGGTGGGGTAGGTTTCAGTTGGCACCAGCACGAGTTTGTCTGGTGACTCGCTGAACTTGTGGAATACAGAGATGGTTTCATAGCAGTCGGTAAAGAATGGTCGTTTACAGAAAATATAGAGTCCAAGACGTGCACGTGACATTGCTACGACGAGTCTACGGAGATCTCTGATATGTCCATAGTTCTTGGTACGCACCAATGACAAACAGGATATAATCGTTCTGTTGTCCTTGGTATTTGTCGACGGTTGTGATCTTCTTTGGCAATCCAAACAGAGGATTGTCCTTGCATTTCTGTTGGAAAATGTTTCGTAGCAATTCTTTTTGAACCATTGTATGTGGTGATGACTGAGATTGAGTCGGAGCTGTATCCCTGCAGTCTCATATATTGATAGACACTGACAATGTATTCTGCCTCGGCAAGATTCTGGTAGAAGTGAGCAAATGGTTCAGACTCTCCAGTGCCATAGTTTGCGGGATTGTCGTCTACATTGATCAGTTGAGTTTCGTAGAGGAATCCAGGGTTGGCCAGTGTGA
Source organism: Heterostelium multicystogenum (assembly GCA_003667245.1). Classification (NCBI taxonomy): domain Eukaryota; phylum Evosea; class Eumycetozoa; order Acytosteliales; family Acytosteliaceae; genus Heterostelium; species Heterostelium multicystogenum. The sequence continues at coordinate 16,314 of RCNN01000048.1, read as the reverse complement.
ATCGTTTGTCATTATCAGCCATATTTGGAAGATTGTCTAGTCCTTTGTATCGCCATGAGAATAGTTCGGCAAGTGATGCACGTGAACGACCTTGACGGTCAAGTTGGACATATTCTACACCTAGACGGATGAAACGGGCAAACAGTGATTGGTCTAGATGAGAAGAATCTAACAAGTGACTGACACTTGACAACTGGTGGAAGTTGGTGGTGATCTCCAATCATAATTAAACGTTTGAGACGAGATTCGGATTCTGAGAGTGATGCAGTTGTTTGGAGTTGGAGTGGAATGAAAGATTCGACATCACTGATTTGTCCTGCTTCTTCCATGATCACATTGTCATATTTGAAACCTAGTTTAAACCAATTCATTTCGTTTTAATGCTGCATGTGTACATGTCATTGCAACAATTCTCGATTGTTTCATGAGCAAGTAGTTGAATCTATCTGATGCTGATTTCAACAGTTCAAAGGCGCGACACTCTTCGAGTTCACTGAATATTTGCTTAATTGCACGCCAGCATCTATCTGCCGTTGTTTTATCTTCATCAGTGTATTTTCCATCGACAAATAGATTCACTTGGAAATATTGGCTGAATGGGAAGCTTAGTTTGATGGCTGCCCCTCCTTTGGCATCGCTAAGCTGTTGTTGGAAAATTGTCCAACGAGGAATGATGTCATGCTGGTAGAAATGCTCGGCTGTTTCGCAGGTACTTCCTACGTCTGCTGTGACACCAAGAGTCTTGGCGAGATAGTCTACTAGTGCCAATCTATGAATACGCAAGCTGAGCATGTAGTCGATACGTCCAGTACGTGTAAAGTCAGATTGAGACTCCAATTGGCTGTGACCATGTCCGAGACGGAGTAAATGACGTTCGTCAATATCGAGTTGGTAGATTTTATCAAAAAGCTGATTCAAAGCTTGGTTGGAGTGAGTGATAATTAATGTTCTTTGTGTTGGATGATTGTGGTAGATGTTTGATATGATCTGGACTGCAACGTCAGTCTTTCCAGTACCGGGGTGGACCAACAATGAGAGTCAGTCCTTCTGAGCTTCCACGACGAATAGCATCTACTTGTACAGGTGTGAATTTAATCTTATTACAACGACGATTTTTCTTCAATCTTGTTTGTATTGAGGCTGAGGTTCAGTACTCTCTGGTACGATTCAGCAACAACCAGCTTGTTGTCTTTGAATGTCAATTTGAAAGGTGATTCTACACATTTTGAAAAGTCTGCTGTCTCGACATCTCCATATGTATCCAGAAGATGTTGTTTTGATATGAATGTGTCTTGGAAATCAATGGTTGCAGATGTATTTCCTGAGCTGCTATCACTTGGATAGCCTAGGAATGTGTTGGACAGCCATTCCGGTAGATTATTGTCGTCATTGATAAGCGATACAATTGTTTCTTGAATTGCCTTGAAGTTATTCTCTTTAGCTTTTCTTCTGACAATGATATTGAATGTCTTGTAAATATCTGGAGCAATGTTTAAGTTATTGGCTGGTGTATTGTTGATGTTTGTTTGTGCAATGGATGAACCGTTCTCGCTGTTGTCCAAATCTATTTGGTATTGGTTGGTATCCAATGATACTTTAAGCTGTCTCATATTGCCACGGGGTTGTTTCTTGACATTGTTGCTATCAGTTACAAGTTGATTCTCAATACGATCTCCTTTTTCGTCGCAGATCTCTATCAATTCGCATCCACGAATGGCTGTAACACCATACTCTGTTGCAAATGGTTTGGTCTGATCATATTTTCCGCTGAGTCCAATTTTAGCACGCACTGAGACCAGCATGAGAACGTCGTATTCCTTCAAAGAATCCCATTCCTCACGTATATTCGATTGTTTCACATTGGCAAGAGTGTAGTTAAGAATTCCAGTGACTTTGGATGGCTTGGATTCACCGACCAATGGTTGTCCAACCTTGATCAGTCTGAAGTTGAAAATGGGAAGGGCCATCTTTGACCAACCTGTGCAAACTGTCTTACCATCGTCATTCAATTTCGGGGCAAGTCTGCGGATGGCATCCTCGAGGTCGGACCTCAGCTCGTATGCTGCTTCAGTCTTGAAGAGATAGTAGTTACGGAACAAGTAGTCTTGTAGTGAGAGGTACTGCATGTTAAGTTTAGGGAGTGGAAGTGAACGTTCTCCATGGTAGTTGTCAAGTACACCCATCTCACTACTCCACAAGTCTGTCTCATTAGGATAAAGAGGTACTGATTTGAGAGCGTCTCTATGGTAATGGTGACGCTTGAGGGCATTTATAATAACGGAAATGATGAAAGCTTTCGAGTCTTTAGACTCTTCTGACAGCCAGCCGCTCTCAACGGCGAGCTCACGTAGTCTCTCTGTGGTGGCAGCCTCCAGCTGCTTTGCCAAGTTGGTTCTATCTTCAACTGAAGACACATTCATGAGCGACAGCTCCTTTAGCTCTGGGTATTTCTTGAAGAGCAGTCTTTGGAAGTTCTGTATCTTAAAGTAATGTGTTTGAATGACCTGATCCATAGGTATCTCTTGTCCAGTGAAATTGTCTATTGTGAAGTTCAAATAGAAGTCGAGAATCTTCAATGATTCATTAAGATTATTGACACGAGAATGTCCACTTCTACTGAAAGGCGACTCCTTGATTCGCACCAACAAATGGAAATCGTCGAGCAATGCATAAACAAAACGTCTTGTTGTGATCTGATTTACCAAATCAATGACAAACTCCACAAACAACTCGCAATATCTGATCAATTCATCATCGGCGCTATTAGGTGCAATCAAAGCTGTCTTATCAACCACAGTGATCTTCATCAATCTGTTTTCAATGAAGTCCCTCATCAAATATATCAGGAAGTTTGAATATATATCTAGATAGACAGGCTCCATAATTAGTATTCTTGACACGCTCAGCATTGTCCCTACTTGCTTCAAATACTTACAATCGTTTGAAGATGAAGCAGGTGGTGTCTTTTGATACTTCTTCTTCATTGCGATAATCTTCTTTTGGAGTTGTGGCGAGATATCCTGGAGCTCGGCTGCGAGTCGACCTGCGGACAGGTTCATCCAGATTGGATAGGAGACAATCTTGAGTGATTCTGCTCTGACCATTGGATTCTCCAGTGACTGGTAGCAGTGAATGAGGAACTGGATGAAGTGGTGAAGTAGATTTGTTTTGCTGTTGATGTCTCCACTGCTATTCAGAGAGTATGGCAACCTCAGTGCCTGCTCGAACAATGACTTAAAAGCAGTGTCGTTGCTGTCGAATATTTGGAAAGCAGAGATTCCTTCTTTAGCTTTCTCGTTGATCATGATAATGATTGACCAAACCAAGTTGTTATAATCTTGTTTAGCGTCTGGTTGCTGCTGTTGCTTCTTAAAGTGTGGCCAAAGATAGTTCTCCAAGTAATGAGAAAGCTCAAGCAATACCAATGTACGATCTCTACTCGTACTGCTGCTGTTGCTGTTGTTGTTGCCATTGGCCAATAGAATATCATTGTATAGAAGGTCGTGCACAAGCTGTGGGTTATAGGTGGTAGATGCCGACTGGTCACCTGACAGCCAATGCTGTGCCGACAGCTGTGTGATACGATCACCGACGACAGATGACACTGTGAGCGATCCAACACCTTTGCCAGTGTTTATGTTGCTACCATTAGCATCTCCATTATTGTTGTTGTGAGTATCAGATTGCTTTTGTTTCTTTACTCGCGAGCTGTTGCCATTGCTATCATCACTGTCGTTTTCATTTCTCTTTTGAGCGCTATTCTTTGCCATGACAACCAACTAACCAAATCAATCAACCAGCTGACCTATACTAACAGGACTATAAATATAACTAATAGAGATAGATAGATAGATAGATAGATAGAGATTGGTGATGACTTTGTTTGTTCAAATTGTCAGTTAAATTCTCGAGATCACAATTCAAAATTTCAAATTTGACAGACCCCACACCCATGAGTTCATTTTCGTATTTTCCAGAGTAAGAAGTGGACAGTGCTCATTAACAAGTTGGAAGAGAAGTTGCTTTAGTTTAGTTCAGTTATTTGAATAATACAATAATAAATGTATGAATTATTTATTAAGATGCTATTTGTTTGAAAACTGTATGAGTATGGGTTTTGTTTTGTATTTGATGATTGATGTTGGATGTTGACTGTTTGTTGTTTGTGCTGTATATGTATTGTTGGTAATGTATGAGTGTTATTTATGATGATTGAGGTATATTAGATTAGTGTATTATGCTATGCTTTGTATTATGTTTATGTTTTGATAGGTGACGGAATCGAGGATTATTTGAGTCCGAAACCTTCTGCAAAATTCAAAGCTTTCATCAGACGGTCTTCAAGTTTCTCTTTGGTTGGATAGCATGGGAGAATGAGAGCATTGAAACAAGTATGTGCTGAAGGCAATCTATCACTGTCGATTTGCTTATGGATGGAGAAATGAATCTTTGCCAATCCACCATATGGCACTCTGTCTGACCCAGTGGTGAATGATAGGAATTTCTTTTTCATATCATTTGACAGACTGTGAATTGCCTCCCAAAAATATCTATTCGAATCGAGTAAACAAACAGTTTAATATTAGTAAACAATTAACCTTAACCGTATTTTCATATTAAGATACATACATAATAGTTTGATCATCTTTGGTGTAGCCACCTTCATAGTTGGTGACTTTTTCAAGCTCTGTGAAATCCAGATCTTCTACACCACAAATAAGGTCCTCCAATTCCTCTGGTCTCAGTAACTAAGGTCGTGATAAAATTATGAATAAAATTAATTTGGGGGTTAGATATATTAGGTTGGACAGTCCCATGTGGGCAATTCGCTAAATGATTTACACTACCTTTAGTAAAGGTGAATCACAAACTAATTTGAAACCTTTATAAAACTCTGCCCATTGTTTGCAAATAGATGATTCTAATAAATAATGTGTATATAGTTGCAAATATTCTATATTGATAAAAGAAAGAAATAGAGTTTTAGTATAAATGCAAGACAACAAACGAGTATAAATATGTATGTATTGCTGAATTTGAATAATTACCATCTCTATTATTGTTATCTACAATGATGTCATCTCCTCCAGGCTTAAGCTCGATGATTCTTGTCTCACCGAAATGGTCGGTTGAAACAGAGAATGTGGTCATCCACATAGAAACATCATCCTCAGTGTCTCTCAACTGTATCAAACTATTATATAACTCTGGTCCACCGACTCAATATCGTCTATATCAACTTGAAAACCGAGAAGCTTCTTATAAACCACCAGGGGAAAATGTACATCCAGAATAATATTATTATATAGTGCCAATCCCAAAATCTAATCGTCATCTAGTTAGTTACATTTGATTGAAGCAACTCGTATTATATTAAATCTTCAACATACAATTCCAATCAGTTCAAACTCTAGTTTGTCCAATGAATTTGGGTTGAACCACCAGGTTCTTAGACTTTCGTTATATTTAAACATTCCAAACTCTGTATCGAATATCTTTCTGACCACAATTTGGAAGAACTCTTTTTGCACACCACCTTGATCGATACCCTCTTCACCTCTAAACTGAATTTTTAATTCCTTTTTCATTTCTTCTGGATTCTTATGATTTTGAATCTAAATTGAAATAATAATAAGTTATTATTAACCTCAAATTCCATATCCAATCTTTATAATATATAAATGATTATTTACATTATTTAAAGCATCATCTATAATATTATCTCTTCTAACTTGAAATACCAAATACTCTGACTGTAGATGAATTTGATTAGTTCCTATAGATAACTTGGATAATTTACTATTGCTGACTTACTTTCTGTTTCTTTTTGCTGTAAAGTATATTCAATTTGTAAATAGGTGCTCTTGATATCAATATTCAGAATGAATGGATATGTCGTAAATGTAAATCCAGATTTCTTTGTAAAGTTTGAAAAGTCTGTAATTATATCCAAATTATTGTTGATAAGATCATTATAAAACTCTTTGTAACTGATGAATTTCTTTGTAAAATTTATATTATCTAGCAAGAAGTTGTTTGATATATACTGTTAGTAGCTGGATATATTGATGAATGAAACCATTTGTTTTAGACAGGAATCTTAATAGTTACTTAATAGCTCAAGAAATGCACATGCTCCAATAATTGGTTTGTCATATGAAATATTAACATCCTCAACTGTCATCAATCTAACAGAGATAAACTGCTCAAAATTGGTTAATGTCTGGATGAAATTGTCCTTTGAAAAACTAAATGAGAGGTTAGTCATAATGTTGATAGATTTGAGCTGGGAGCTTCTGACATACTTAATGAGCCAATCCTCCAATACATTTAACATGGGAACGTCTAAATTGAACAAAGCATAGCATACATTCTCAAATATTTTTGTATGGTCCAAATCATAGATAATTGGGTTCTACAATAGATTAGAATGACTACCGTTAGTGACAGCAATATATAAGGCAATCATCATTCTCCTTACCTGTAGTAGGAAAAACAATAGGTTTTAAAGCGTTTGCAGTGTTCAATGTTGCTGGATTGAATTTTAGTGCATTGCTCAAACCTGTTGCTGTTTCAACAAGTACATTTGTAATATCGTCTCTATCCAATGATAATAAGTATTTGAAGGTTTCTCTTGCTTCTAAAAGATTCATTCCTCTAAAATGGTTGTAGTTATCCTTTTCCATAATTGTTGTATTATCATTGATCTTTTTTATGCTATTAGTTTTGTTATTGTTATTGTTATTGTTATTATTACTATTGTTGTTAGATGAAGTTGTAGTCGTTGTGGTTGTCGTTGTTGTTTTGGCATTGCTGCTGTTATTAATCTTGCCTCCGCTTTCATTAAGTGAGAGTGACTCCAAGCTAAGTTTCTATTCATTTGAGTATCAACAAGCAGGGTTAGTTTTTTGCTCGTCATATGGAAAGTGGGTGGAATTATATCAATACTCACAGACATCATAATTTCATCAACACGTGAAGGTACTGAGAAATAATCCTTAATTATCTTGATGATAGCCGGATATGCCTTATTTTGATTGCATCGCTTGAAGTAATCCAACATTGACTCCATATCCTTATTGAACACTAAATCGCCTTCATTCTTAAGAGTGGCACAAAGGAATTTCTCTTGGTAAAGCTTTGCATATTCAATTGCCTTAACAGCTGCCAGATTTGGATCCAACATCTTTTGTGCACACTTCAATCAATCATCGGTGATTTCAAAATGATTCCACAGCAAGACCATCCACCCAATCAGTTAGTAACTCATTCTATATAATATGATAAACAAACACATTGTGACTACATACATGGATTGTGACAACAATATAGAGTATGAACTTTTATATTCTCACTACAACCTCTTGTGAGCTGATTGAAATACTGCTCAATATATGATCTAATTGTATCTTGAGACATGGCTCTTTGGTGATTGGTGTTGTAATGTTGTGACTTGATTCTTTGACAACTATCTAACTGGCCTTCACTTCACTCTTCACTTCACTTCACTACACCTATGTTTACCTCTGTACACTAAACTCTATCTATCTATATTAGAACTAATTCTGACTATTGCTATACTTCTCTTCTTAAACCTAAAACTACAAAGATAACTCGATACTAGTACAATTGTATTTGATTATATTTTTATTCCTTAACAAAAACACACCAAAATAAAAAAACAAACAAATTGATTTATTTTATAATTGTAGTGGTTTAGTTTGTTTCTAAGTTCTTCCTATGTCTATTAAGAGATAAGTGGTTTGTCCTATCTCTCTCTCTCTCTCTCTCTTTATATTTATCTTTATCTTTTCTTTTGTTAAAGTCAGACAAACATCAATGGAACAAACAAACTGATAAATCTAAACCAACTAACTAATAAATAACATATAATGAATATCTTAATAATAAAATAATATTATTATTCTATTGTATTATATTATAATATATATATATTAATATATTTATAATTGTATTTATATATAATTAAAAGGAAAATAGTAATCTAAAAACTAAACTAAAATACTAATAATAATAATTAAAAACAAATTAAATTTGTTTATTTTAATTTATAAATTAAAAAAGAAAGTGAGATCTAGTTTAATGTATCAATGAAGTTGACTCGCGACACAGTAATAAAAAAAACAACAATTTGTGAAAAAGGCAGTTTCAGTTTTAAAAACTAAAAAAAACAAAGGATATTCTCAGATAAATATTGCCAAAGTTATATTAGTGATTGCGATTATGATGTTTTTGTTTGGATTTTATTGGGATATATTAAATTATTCAAACAATTCAATTGTTGATAATTGCACCTCCTGTCAGAGTCAAGACTAATACCATACCAACCCAACTAATCAGAGCCAACCAGGCTTTTACCCTATAATCGACCATCGAATTCACTTTAAATCATTGTTCTTTCTTCTATCTCTAAATGTCTTGTGGGGAGGGCTACTGTTGATTGGTTGCTTTTGATTGTTATTGTTGTTATTGTAGAACTGTAAAACTGCTGTTTAGTTGTCGCCGTTGGTACCCTCAACATAAGCAAGTGCTGACTTCTTAACATGTTCAATTGTCTGTTGGTCACCGTTGTCCTTCTCGAACTGCAGATAACGCTTAAAGAATTGCTTGATGTTACGGTCTGAGGTTTTGAGTGTAATCGATCTTTCAAAGAGTTGACGGACTTTCTTGATGTATGGGGTATTGTTGGCGGGGTTTGTTCTCATCGCGGTTGTTGTTGAGAAGCTTGAGCTCCATATCTATATAAATGTTCCAGAGATCGGTACGATTGGGGTAGCTCGATACCAAGCCTTCGAAAATGGTACGGCCACGCTCGGCATCGCCAAGCTTGAACTCTAGCTGACCGAACTTGGAGATGACCTCAACCTGCTTGCGCTTTGGCAGAGCGTCGGTCGATCTCTTGAGAATTTGGTGGAACAAATCGATCTTGTTGGCGCGCATCAGGAATTCACCGTAGCGACACCATACCTTTGCGGAATGACGGAACTTCTTGAAGAACAATTTAAAGTACTCTTCCTCGGCATCGAACTTGGAAGTGGCCTCCAAGATGTTGACTATCGAGAAGTACATGGTCTTTGGATCTTGATATTGAATGGCCTTTTGGAATAGCTTTAGCAAAGAGTCTTTGGTGCCATACATATTCTCAAGATTGAGCAATGCAATCCAAACGTTTCTCAACTCCAACACTTCAGTTGGAATAATCTTCTTCAAAAGCTCTTTCACCTATTTCTCTTGCTTTATTAATCTCATTCAATCCCAACTAATGTACAAAATATTGCAATACAATCAATGTCCTCGTTGTTAGATACATGCTTAAGTAATCTATCCTTAACTTGATGTATGTACTTACATAGAACGACATATATTTGACCCAAATAAAAGATGAATTAGGTGAACCAAGCAATACTCTTTCGAAATCTTGTGAACTCTCTGGCTGTATATTATGATCGGATAATAAATCTTCTTTCTAGATTGTTCAAGAAAGTGGTCAATATTCTATTCTCTAAGATTCAGACAATCAACTTTACTTACTTCTTTAATCTCTTGTTCGGCTTGATGTTTTTGATCTCTTCTTCTCTTGCTTGTGCTTCTTTTCATCTACAATATCGTCTTCTTCAAATTTATATCTTCTTCAGCTTCGACCTCTTTTACTTTTTTGGTTGGTTCTTCTGCTTGCTTTCTCTTCTTACTGCTTGACAGTGCTTCGAAATCTGTTGTTTCCCATTGTGTTTGTTGTGGTTGAGCAGCTGTGTTTTCCGACTCTGCTTCGCTTGACTGTAATCTCTTTTTAACTGCATCGACTTGAATTGAGCAATATAGCGTTTCTAGTTCTGGGTGTAATCTATCGTCTTCTTGCTCCTCTGCTACCCATCGTGGACGAGCCACCTTCTCCATATCGACATCTGCAAGATCGGATTCACGAGTTGTGAAAATTAAGAATGGATTCTTCTCTGTGTTGAGCTTAATGCAACGACCAATAAGCATGTCTCTGTCTTGTATTTTCTGCTGAATTTGCTCCATTGTCAACTCGGGTTGGTCGTCGGTCAACTTGTTTGGATAGACCAAACCTCTGTGCTTGTCACCATAGATCGACACTGTGACTGACTTCTTTGAAAATCCAATGACTGTCAACACGACTACCTCCTCCAAAGCGACCTTGTGATTGAATAGCTCCAGTGACACATTGACTTCGCTGGCTGACTTGTCTTCGCATTTTCCTTGGATGGGGATGTGTCCTCCGACTGCTAGATAGGGTCTGTACAACTCTGGAATCTTGTCCATCATAATGATACCATTCATATGGGTGGCAATCATAACCTTGACCATATCTTTATAGATATCGGTGATGTAAGCGTAACCTGTCAGGAAGTTTGTAAACCTTGCTCATTTCAACACGCTTTCTTCTAACATTGCGCTTTACATTCATGAATGCGTTTGAAGTAATCGGCGCCCAAATCGCATGATCCAACAAAGATTCCGCTGACTGACTTGGAGAGGATCTTGACATCGATAAAGCAACCTTCTCTAAATACGCTGAAAGGACGGGTGCTGACCACCTTGTTGGCATCAACTGCCTTCATCTCAGCTGGCATGTTTCCAGGGAGCACCAACTTCATTGACATTGCTCCAATCTGTTTGACCTGAGCAATGGTGATATGGTTCTCCTCTGGCTTGAAAGAAGTGCTTGCAGTTGTCAACTTCAAGCGAATAGTGTTGTCGTCCACTCTGCTTAGTGGATAGCAGTAGAGCTGCTTATATGGTGTCTTGATGCATTGATAGTACTGCTCTGCCGAAGTGAAGTTTGACAAGATATCGATTAAACCGATGGTCGAACGATTGACAAATGACGACCAAGTCATTGGATGAAGAAGCTCTACCAATGCTCCAAACAGGAACTTGCAAAGTCGATGGCTGTTGCTTGGTTGGCAATTGAATGGATTGGGCGATTTGGCGATTGAAAGCATTGACCTGAATCAATCGTCTGTCGTAATCTACATTTGTGACTGTTGCAGCGATGGTGCTGCTCTCTTTTTTCGCTCAACTCTTCGAGTATATGATGCAATGGATTATCGATCTCCTCAGCCTCTGTGATATGAATTTTACCAAAACAACTTTTATATGTTCCTTTGCGCTGGTGTCGACATAGCTAAACTCCAGCCATTCACCGTTGTTTTCTTTTTGAATGTTTCTATTTATTTCTATATCAACTTTTGTACCAATCAACTTATGCTGGACACCAGCACTCTTTACTGGAGCAGTAACAGCAGCAGCAGGTGTTGTCGCAACCAATTTCATTGAGGATACTGGCTGTACTTTAGTAGCAGGAGTACTGACTTTACTCAATGACTTTTATTACTCATATCCTACTCTCTTCTTACTCTATCAATCTATAATATATACAAACAAATAAACTAACAAATAACAATATTAAAAACAGATATATATATTAAGAAAAAAAAAGATATAAATTGTAAAAAAAGTAATCGTCGTTTTTTTAGTTCATAAATTTAATAAAATAAAAAAAAATGGAAATGTTTTTAAAAAACGAACGAGAGTGAATTCCATTAGTGTGTGGATTTTGTTAGATTTGTATTGGAAATTGGAAAATAATGATGCAAGTCATCAAATATTGAGTGTGGGTGTTAATTTAGTGTTAGAGTTGTTGCTCAGGTTCCTTTTGGATGGCATCGGAGGAGGAAGACTCTTTGGATGGCGGTGTATTATCTATGACGAGTGACCAACTTAGTTCTGGCTCAAGGGTGTTTTGATTGCGTACCTTTACTGTGTGGTGACCTCCATAGAGCTTGGCTTTGTACTCATTACCGTCTTTTACTAGGATATCGACTTGAGTGAATCCAGGTGCAATGTTATTGGTGTTGATCAGTGGCCAGTTGGAGCGATAGTCAAATAAACCGAGGCCAAGTAAATCGTAGGAACTTTTGTTTTTCTGACGGAAGTCTTCTCCGTACCACTTGCCCTCCGCTGAAAATACATTGAATACAGTGATCCAACCGGAAAGATATCTCGGGCCGGATCCACCTCCAATGTGGTTGGCTATTTGGTTCCACCATTTGACATTGGCATTTCCACTGACAGTCGAAATGAATTCGTCGAGCACAGGATTCAATAATGCTGTCCACTTGCTCATGTACTTCTCTTTAAGGTCAAATTCGATGAGTCTCTTGACTTTCTCTTTGAGTTGCTTCCAATCATCAATCGATCCAAGCAATGTGACCGAGGGCAATCCGCAGAGTAAGGAGACCGAGTAATTGAAGTACTTTTTTCATGGTAGCCATCAAAACAGATTGCACCAACAACACGATCAGTGGGTGTGGTCGTGGTAAATGAAGGCATAGACCAATCTCTGATGCTTGGATCGTTGATATTCTCAGAAATCATTTGAGCCATCATAAGTGTCATCTCCTCGTAGGGCGCATTGAACAAAGACCCTGTAATAGCTAACATCCAGGTCCTTTCTTTCCTTTAAAGTCGACTATTTTTATAACGGAGCTCCTCAGCATTGGCGTTGATATAGAATGAAAACTGAGTCATGATGGCAATCCATATATATAATCTCTGGGCGTATAATAAGTCCATGGTGCTCATTATAAGCAAGGAAGCATGTATCTATGAATGAGTTTTGTCCAACAAACAAGTGCTCCCTATCAGCAGAGCTATCGATGATGATTTCAAACTTGATTTCAAAACAACAATATTTTTTTTCTCCCACCTATACCACAAACTTTCCAAATGTGCATTAAAGTCAAAGTTACAAATACTATCTGCTCTAACATTATTAAAAATTGCCAGTAATATTTACTGTAATCGATTTGTATCTTTTCGGATTGCATTATATTTGTTTCTTCTTTCCTCTTTAGCTTTTCACTTCTTTTACTAAATATATTTATTTAAATCACAACTACAAATATAATGCCATGAAGGACTTGTAATTTTTTACTTGAAAATTGTTTTTTTGAAGTCAAAGGACTCATCAGCAAGGTCCCAAATCTTGACATTCAAAGTTACTTTTGAAACTTAAAATCTCACTTGGCTAAAATGAACATTATTAAAGTAGTAGTAGATGAGTTGGGTCATTCACACAGAGATCAATCAATCAGATCAGGAAATCGGAAATCATAATGTTCATTCAGATAATATTGAAGGATAGATAATATATATGGTAGTAGTAGATGAGAAGTTCACCGAACACTTATGATTATACAGAAGAAGAAAATCAACAATCAAAATGAAGTGATGCAGTGTTAGTGTTTAAATGTTGTTTTTGATCAAATCTTTTGATCAAAAGTAATACAACCGACACACATTCTTGGTGAAATCAATGATATACTCTACAAATCGATTTATTCTATTGTGTTGTTACTCAAGTCATTCCACTACTTCTACCCACACCTCTTTCAACTTCAACAAAATATGTAAATATCACTTCCAAAAGAAATATCAATATCACTTCATATTCACATTCACATTCACATCACATTTACCTCATAATGATTCCATTTATATATGATTACATCCACCTCATTTATCTACATCATTTATCAAACTCGCAATATTGCTATCCACAACGATAAAAACAAACAACAACAGTAAAAGAACTGTAATAATCAATCAAATACACACCTCAATCAATCAAATACACACACACATTTATATATATCAAGTTTGATGATCGTTTATATTGTATTTTGTAACAAATATTAAAATGGAATGAAAACAAGCAAGCAATTATAGTAACACCACACAAGCAGTTATGATACAATAGCAATAATACATTTATACATATATATAATATTATTAATAATATTAATTATATAATACTTCCTTCTATATTAATTATAAATGTAACTCTAGGGTTTAAATGTTTGTTATTGCCATATGATCATTGTATTTCTCAATTATTATTAGTGTTGTTCATTAAAAATTTTTAATAACAAATGAAATTAAACCTTTCCTTGCACCCTGAGTGCAATTACCAATTATTTGGTTTCCTAACAACACCACATTAACCCACAAGTTTATAAATGGAATTCCACAGTAAATTCACCTAATTTAATGTGCATCATCAAAATTTCTCTAATGATTGATTGATGTTACACCAGAAATTTGATGTGCTTAACCCATTTGGATTTAGATATTAATTTGAGTTTCCTGCGAAGGAGGAGGGTGAGTATGCAAGTTTTATGTTAAATCCAAATAGTGATTGCTCATCAGCATAGGGTCATTCCAAAGAGCTTTTCACACACACCGACCCCCAATAATCATTTTGATCACTGTTAAAATGATTTGAAATGAAAATTTTCATTTTGATTTTTTTTGTAATTAATTTTAATTTCTCATCAAAATTTGTTTTTTTATTATTGAGAAGTATAAATCACACATTGTGCACTCCACCATTTTTCACTTACAAACATCCAAATACAATAACTTCAAACACTCAATTATCTACTTTCTTAATATTCCCTAAATCAAAAAAATAAAATTTTTATTACCTATTAATTAATTATTACTATTATTATTACTACTATAATTGTTAGTTTTCTAAACTTAATTAATTTTTTAAATTTAATTTCAATCAATCACCATTATTATTATTATTATTAATTACTAAATTAATCAATTACTAAAAATGACTCAATCAGTTATTCACTATAACACCCAACAAAATATTTTTCCTACTTCAACTAACGTAGTTGTCAAGGACACTGATAGGGTAGATGCAGCAACAAATATCTCTCATCAATGCTATTCGGAGCCATCGATGCTCATCAAGATGTCCTCTCAGCAGATCTCTAAACCTAGGTTTGTTAGACAAACTTCTCGGCAACTCAATACTTTTGGGCAGGATATGAACGCTCAATTGTCTATCTTCCCCGAGGTAGATGACATAACTTCAGAGTCGATTCACCATGATGGATCGGTGCCTTCATACTCTACTTATAATGAATCGGTGCTATCAAACCAGTCGACTAATGTATCAGTCCTCCATACCAGTCGTATTATGATCCAATGGTCTCCAGTGACCTCTGGTAGGGATCCCAAATCCTTCTCACTATTTGTATCCTCATCAACTGCAAACCTGTGACCCAGCTGAGTGTGGAGGCATTTCAACTCCCAGTTCAAATCAAGACTATACAGGCAAGTTCAGCTCCTTTCTCAAGGGTAGTTTAGCTCTTCAGACAGGCAGCCCAGCCTCAGGCAGTCCACTTTATCCAAGCAGCCCAGCCTCAGGCAGTCCACTTTATCCAAGCAGCCCAGCCTCAGGCAGTCCACTTTATCCAAGCAGCCCAGCCTCAGGCAGTCCACTTTACCCAAGCAGCTCGGCCCCAGGCAGTCCAACTCAAAATTACACAAGCAGCTCAGCCCCAGGCAGTCCACTTTACCCAAGCACACCTGATGTTCAACCACTCCAGTTAACGGCGCACACATCCCAGTTGCATCCAAAACTGACCAAAGAACTGGAAGAAGGACTGCAATGCAACGTATTCCCAGAAGCATGCCATAAAAGAATCCAAGAAGCCCAGAAAAGCCCAAACTCTAACCACCTCTTTGGTTAGCCACTGAAATCTCCTTCACCCACTTGCAGTCTGCCTTGTTCTTTTCTCCAACCTTCATTGTCCAAAACGGATGTGGTGTTTTTCAAGTTCCAAGTCTCTGGAAAAGCCGATCCAAGCAATCTGATTATAATCGCTCGTCCAACAGAAGAATTAAAATTCTCCCTCGATAACTTCGCAACAAATGTCAGTGCCAGTGGTGAGACTACCTGAGTATTAAATTTACTCGTCTTGATAGTGACGAGGCTAAAGTCCAACTCAACTTCACCTTGTTGGACACCAGCCAATTGGAGCCAATGTTTGACCTTACAATCATCAAAAATCAACTTCCTCAGCAACACCAAGGATTTGCCAAATCCAAAACTCTCCTCTTTGTACCACCAATATTTCAAACCAAAATCTTCATCCAGGACAAAATGAGACAGCAGTCGAAGTAAGAGCTGACAGACTCAAGTGGTGGTACCACCAACGAGCTCACTTTCTTTGTTATTAACAGAGATAAAATTTTGGTTCAGATTATTCGTCAAAAGTCTATTGCACCACCAGAGCAATCCAAGACCATTGCTCACTTTTATTCTTACCAAAACTACTGCTTCGAAGAAGGCAACCTCCTTCTTGCTATGTACGTCAAGATTGTACCTGACACAGTGGAAAAAAAGAAGCAGCCCAACAACTCCGCTATCCAACTTCCAGAACTTGGACAAAACTTGGATCCACAATA